>JAADYK010000009.1:0-68087 GCA_023338225.1 Halophytophthora batemanensis
CGAAGAGCATGAACGGCAGAAACGCCGTCATGATCTCGCCGTCCGAGCAGGGTCTCCGGCAGACCTTGCATGGACTGGTGTTGGCTGCAACAGCCCCCACCTCTCCGGCGAAGTGGTGGGCAAGCGGGCACAGGAAATGGGCCTTGTCGCCGATCTTGGGGCAGTCCGTGCTGAGCAAGCGGGTCCCGATCGCCCCCAGTTGCTTGTAGATGGCGCCCACGGTTTTGGAGGCTTGCTCTGGCATCTCGTGGTGACGTAGGAATAAATCGAGGCACCACTTCAACCTCCTTCACCGCCGCACTTGCAGACAACCAGCACCAGCTTCGTAACACGTGCACTTGATAGTACCTGGGCAGGGGATACTTACCCAGAATGTAGCCATGCCGGCAATTACCTAGCAGGCTATTTTGTAAAAAAGATTGAGCGCGAACACGCCCTTTCCCAAATAGAGTAATTACTCCGTCGTAATTACCCCTGCACCCAGCCGAAAGTTTCGTAAAAAATCTGCTTCCTCCCTCTGGCTTTAGTTAGAAGGAGACGTCTGTGATTGGTGCGACCTTTTGATGGGGATTCAGAAGGCGGCGGCCAGTCGGGGAGAAGGCGGAAGCGAGCGAAGCGCGGCAGGCGTGAAGAGCGGCAAGCGCGAAGAGCGGGCAGCAAGCGAAGAGCGACGCTTACATAGATCAGCGGTGCAGGTGGAAGCAGGGGAGAAGCAGCAGAAGCAGAGCCAGCTGACGCGGCGACAGGATGAGCCGCGAGGAGCGCAAGATGGCGCAGATCATCGCCAGCATCGAGCGCATGGAGCAGGAGAAGCGGCGGCCCGCGACGCCGCACGAGGCGGAGGCACAGGTGGACGTGCAGGGTGGGGCTGGCTCGGGCGCCAGCGACGCGGCCAGGACGTCCAGGACGAAGAAGAGCAAGAAGGGGAAGAAGGGCGTCGCCAAGAAGCTCAAGGTGGTGACGGCGGCCAGCGCGGGGCCCGGGCCGCTCCCGTTTGATCGCAAACTAACGCCCAAGAAGCGCTGGATCCAACTCTGGAGCGCGCAGCTGGACGCGCTAGACACCACGGAAGCGGACGAGGAAGTCCCAGAGGCGGCCAAGGCCCCGGAGACGGAGAACAGGGAGGTGGGGAAAGCTCCGTCCGTGCCGTTAGCCAGCGCAGCCGCTTCTGCGACAGCACAGCCAGTTCAGTCGAAGGAGGTGGCGGAAAAGGCTGTGGAGAAGGCTGTGCCGCCCCCACAGACCGCGCAGAATGCCGCGCGGACGCAAAAGGTAGTGGAGAAGCCTGCAGTTGTGGCTGTGGCCAAGCCTGTTGTGGAGAAACCTGGACCCGTGGCGGAAACCGGACTCCAGCCAAGCCAGAAGCCGCCTGCGTCTGCGACGAAAGCAGACACGACAAGCAGTGCTGCTACTGCTACTTCGGGTGATCTACGCGTCAAGACGCCGCAAAACACAGAGTCGTCGCATTTGTCGCCTCCGCTGGAGCGCAACAGTCCGACGGGTGCATCAATTAGTCCGTCGGCCAAGACTAAGGAGAGTGAGGCGACACCAAGCGCTACGAAGACTACAGAGGCTAGACATCCACCTACGACGGCTGAGCCAGAGGCCCCCACCGCGGTCGGACCGGAGCAGTCAAAGCAGAAGACCAACCCCACGTTGGAGAAGAAGGAGAGCAGCAGCAGTGTCACTACCAGCGCTAGCAGTAGCAATAGCGCGGGACAGGCTGAGGACGAGAAGCGGAGAGACCCCACGGGCCGGTCCCGCGAGCGCGGACGCAAGCGCGGACTGGAGCCTAGCAGCGACATGCCGCTGTCGGAGGAGGCCAAGCGACGCGCCGAGCGGCGGCGGAAGCGCAAGTCGAACTGGGACGTGGGCGATCCGCGTCATGGCGGCAGCCCCGCGACTGCCACGGATCTGACGCCCAGCGCGGCGGCAGCAACAGCCAACCAGCTGTCCTTTGCCAAGTTCCCGCCGTCGGGACGGCCGTCGTGGCGACACAGCCAGAGCATGATGGACATGAGGCCATCGCACTTCCAGGGCCGCTCCAGCTTCCACAACAATCCTTCCTCGGGCCGCCGCAGCTTCCACCACTCCAACTCGATGCCGCTAGACCGTTCCCGTAGCGCTGGCCGCTCGTCACGCTACGGCAGTGGCAGCCGGTGATCGCAGGCGCCGCAAGTGCAAGCAACAGCCCCCGCGGACGCTAGCATGAACGTAGCGGGGAGACGGAGGAGGGCGAGGGCGAGGGGGATATCTATGAAGAAAGACCGCGCAGGCAGGAGGCGTCTATATGTAGTGTATGTAGAGGAGAGCGAGACGAGACGAGAACGCAGAGAAACGAAGAGCGCTGGTTGCAGAAGCATCGACTCCTTGGTCCATGAGGCCAAGCCCATACTCCATGCAACATCAGGCCAGAGCAAAGAAGAAGATGGTCGGCTGGAGATTCTATTACGAGATGGTCGGGCTCAGGTCTGTTACGCTAGGCAAAGCAGTTGGACCCAGGAAGCGCGAGGGGAATGGGGTTGGCCACACTGGAATAGGCCGACCGTCTCTAACTTAGGACGCAGTCGCATCCTAGACTAGAGACAAGTTGAACCCGATGCCTGTCAGCGCATTGGCATCATCGAGCAGAAGCTGGCAGCATGGCGCGTGGTGGACTCTCCTGGTCGTGGCTCGCGCTGGGCTGTATGCTGCTCAATCTGGCTACGACAGCTGTGTGCGCGACTACTAGCAGCGTGCGTGACCCGCTGCTGCTGGTCGTGGGGGACGTGACGCCCTCGTCCGCGCGGATCTTGTATGATCGACTGCCCGTCTCGGCTAGCGTGCTGCATGTCCGCGTATATGGCGCCGTGAACAGCAAGCCTGGCGCTTCAGCCGTGTACACCATGGAACAACAGCTAGAAGTGGATCTGGAAGTCTCAAGAGAGGGGGGCATCCCCCCACGTGTGCTGCAGCTCCAGTCGCTGCGTCCAGGGCGCCAGTACACCGTCCAGCTAAGTACCAACGAGCAGGATGAACTACCAACTCCATCAACTCTGAGCGAAGACAGCCCGACCAAGACAGATGCAGCTACCGTCAAGTTCCACACGCAGCATATAGATCCTCCAGAGGATGCCTACAGCGGAGAGCGCGTGCTCGTGGTGTCTTGCGACCGCTACGTGGACGACCACGACGATGTGTTATGGGAACGCATGGCTCAAGATATCGACGCTCATGACGGCACAATGGCAACCGCGACGTACTTTGGGATGGATCACCTTGGTGACCAGATCTACGCAGACGCTGGAGTGTCCAGCATCCCTGTCGTGCCGCTCCCGCTAGAGGAGATGGCGGATTTGACACGCAAACGCGCACGTTTTGACGCCATTCTGACGCAATTCCGAGCCATTTACCGCGAGACCTTCGGTCGGCCAGCAGCGCAACGGGTATTCCGTGTGGGCGCACACTGGATGCTACCGGATGACCACGAGATCCTGAACAACTTTAACTATTGGCTCGTGCATCGTGCCTTCCGCGGGTTCCAAGACCAGACTCTGAGTGAGTCTAAGCGCGAAGAGTTACTGGCACGTACGCTCCATTACCGTGCTGGATTGCAAGCTTACTACGAGTTCCAGTACCAGCTACAGCAAGATTTTCCATGGAGTATGGTGGACTTCCTGGAAGACCCGCTGGACCAAATCATACGGTCGTATCCGGTGCACTTTGCAGTAGAAGTACAGCAACTCAAGCTCTTCTTCCTGGACGTGCGCTTCGAACGCAGCTTCTTCGCGGTAGAACACGGCGATGATCTGTCCAGGCTCGTGAGCGACGAACAGAAGCAAGAGTTGGAGCAGCAGATGCAGAGCTGGAGCCAGCAGGACGAGAGCGTCGTAGTGGTGCTCGCGAACATGCCGCTGTTCTTCCAGTCGGCACTGACGGCCGCCTTTACGTTTCTCGTGGAGCACGAGACATATCCAGGCATGGCGGAGCAGCGTGACGGACTGGAAGAGCTCTTCCAGCTCTTTAGGCGCTACAGTGATCCCCCACAGTCGAGGCCTTCATCACCGGCGCTTCTGCGACTACTTGTAGGCGGCGACTTGCACATGATGGCTCATTCCCAAGTCTGTAGCACCCAAGACGCGTCATCTGCATGTCTGGAGCAGCTGATAACCAGTGGCGTCACGAACGGCTCTACATCCGCCCAAGACGCCAAACTCATCCCGTTCTACTTCTTCGTCACAAAGCTCACGCCTGTGTTCGAGATGCTCTTCAGTTGGGCTCGGAACGTACCGCTGCTATCCGCGTTACTACCGCAAAGCTCTCCCTGGACCATCGAGTATGACCGCGTGTATCTCGGACGCAACTACGGGTTCGTGAACTGTCTGCATGTGGCTTGCGGATGCCTTGATACGTTTCTCCGTGGTTACTAATAGTTGATGTCTAGAGTACTGGAAGTCGCTTCCGACGGCGCCTTCACGTGGAACCAGACGGTCGTGGAACCGTACGACCACGAATACCAGCAGCGGATTCAAGAGGTATGACTAGGACTGATTGAGCACTTCATGCTGACTTGGTATGCGTGGATACATGCACTGACGCGCTCTGCTCTGTTGAAGGTTGCTTTTGACGCTGCTACACCTCCGATCGTCGGCCTCTTCGTGCTACTGACGGTCTTCTTGTCCATGAGCGTCGCCTTCCACGTCGTCACCGCCATCCTTCGACGTCTTCGAGGTCCACCTAAGCGTAGCCACACGCTTAAGACGACCAAGACACAGTAAGCGCTTATCTTTCGTGTGGAAACCATTGTCCACAGACGTCCACACCATCGGGAAGAAATCGTCGAGTTGATACAAACATGTTCAAGGGGACTGGATTGGATATTACTGCTGCTACTGCTACTGCAGCGGACGAGGTTTGTGGGACGCTTGGTGGCTTGGTGTTTAAGTTACTGCGAGGACAACGAGTTGTAGGCCTCGGGCGGCGCCGCACTACGACACATGCAGCAGCGACTGTCGAAGCACGTGTTTTCGTACGTGCACTCCAGACAGCGCCAAGCTCGTCGCCGTCGACTCTGACGCGTCGCCATCTTGGAAGCCAATTGCTGTTCACGCCCACGTGTGTGGAGTGCCACAGGCGAGTTCGTCGAGTCGATAGTGAGCTGGAAAAGTGCCTTGCGACTTCGAGCGTTGCTGGTTTGCCGTCGAAGTACAGGTGGGCTGTGAGAAGCGCTACGTGGGAACCGCTTGACATTGGGCTCGCCCAGCTTGGTCCGACTGCGTGTGCTGGGAGACATGAGGCCGATTGTGGCGGTGTGCGCTCGTCGCATTCTGCTGGTGTTGTGATTGTTGTTGGCCGAGGTGGAAGCGCTGCCAGCTCGGGTGGAACTGGGTCGGGAAGAGCCGAAGAAGTGGTCCAGACGCTGCTGTTTCGAGCCGTCGGCGTTGGACTTGGAGCGCGTCACGGGCCGATGGGTACTAGGATCACGACTGCGTGTGTTGTGGGCGTCTGGCCTCCTGGTGACGCCGCGATGACGTGTAGTCGTCGATGAAATTACATCAGGCGACGACGAAGATGACGAACTGGAGGCGGTGGTGACGGCGGCGGTGAGCTCGGGATCCGTCTCCAGGAACTCCATCGTCTGCTCCAAAGCACGCGCTTCTGCGGCCTGCCGTTCTGCCTCATGTGCGCGCAGTTGCTTCTCGTAGAAGGCTTTGATCTCGCCAGGTTGGGAGGCGTTCTGCTGGGAGGTGGGGTGATCCTCTCCAATGCCGTGGAGCGGCGGCGCGTCCTCGTCAAAGAAGTCGATGGGCGGCGACACATCCTCCATACCGCTCTCCGTGCCGTCGCCCAGGAACGGACACTCCAGCTGGATGTCCTTCCAGAGCGCTTCATCCAGCTACATGTGCGTGACAAGAGGAAGAAAGGGTGAGGAGGCCAGGTAGTGAACCTCACAGCAAGAGCTGGGTACCGAGAAAAGACTGGTGGAAGAGCAGGCATACCTTATACTGCTTGGTGCGTGCAAAGCCGACGACGCGCCGTCGACAGAAGCCGCAGTTGACGCTTGTAAGCTCGAGTGCGCGCTCGAAACACTCCTTACTGTCGCCACAAGAGCAAATCCGTTAGTGTCAGCGTCCGTACAAGCGCTCCAGTAGTATAGCGCAGAGCCATGTGCAGCATGTAAGGCGCTAGCGCCTGTACACGCCCGTGCATGGCATTCTCGAGCGCGGGGGAGGAGGTTTACCAGAGGTGACGCTTGCAGCAAGGTAGCTGGATGGGGAGTCGCAGCACGTCGAAGCACAGCGGACACTGGAAGCGGATGGGCACGCACACAGGGTCTGTAGGAGGCGCAGAGGCTGGTGCTGGTGCTGGTGCTGGTGCTGCGGCGTGCGCAGCGGAGGCCCTAGGGCCCCTCGAGCGCGTGAACGCCATAGTGAGCTCGCGCGTGGTGTCAGAGCGTGGAGTCAGGTGTGGTGGCATGCGCTTGAGCTTGGGCTTCTCGGCGGCCTCGCACTCGACCTGGGTAAAACCTGTCACGATACATTTGCAGCAGTGTGTTCAGTATATTCTATCTTACAGGGTACTCGTGATTTTCAGGCAAGCGCCCCGTTTAGTGAGCGGTTTGCGGGAAAAGCAAACTGGTGCCGGACGCGTACAACTCAGTATTAGGAGGGTGCAGTGTAGACAGGAGTGCAATGCAGAGGGTCGGCTGGGCGAGGCTCAAAATTCAAACCCTTTTCATCCACGCAAGCCGAACCCGACGGCTTAGCGCAAGCTGATTGGCGCATTCGCCCAAGCTCATACAATTAGCGCGCATTTGCGTCAGCGCGACTACTTGATTGGCTCCCTCTCAGGCGTGAGAGTATGCTTCATCCGGATTCTTTGCGGTTGGAATCCGTGGCAATAACAAAGTGGTGTTTTGCGTGCAACTGTTGCATGATTCTATTTCTAAAAGTTGTGCACCGGATCAGGAGTGTATGGAGGACGTATAGTATACGGCCAAGCTGCTTTTCCCGTGTTTGTGTCGACACCACCTACGTCACGCGCAGCAGGACTGCCCTTGCAGGCTGCGGCAGGCATGTACGCCTCGAGGTATCCCTCATGCGCAACGAGCAACCGCAGAGTAGGCAGCTCCGGACACCCGGACTCCAGGAACCCGAGTGACCAGGTGCTCGTTCTTCAGGTAGATGTTGCGCGCGGCGTTCACGTCGCGGTCGAGCAGCAGGCTGCAGTGCGAGCATGAGAAGGCCTTCGTCGTGTAGTGCTCTTCACGCTGGAGCCACGACTTGTCCCTGATCCGCCCAGAGTGAGCGGAGCATTCGTGATCTTGCGAGGCTGGAATCCATAGCAGAATGGAGCGCGTTGCATCCCAAACTGTGTGGTCATGGCCAATCCTGCCGTTGATTCATGACGACAGCAACTGCAAGACAGCCTCGGGGCAAGACACAGATACAAGTGCTGGCTTCAATATTGCTTGGTCTTGAACTTGCGCAGCTTCTGGTTGCAGCTCTGCTTCATACCGCGCTTCTTGATGGTCACGCCCAGGCAGCCCATACTGACGTGCTGCTAGTGCTGGAGGTGAAGCTGCTCGCGATTGCAGCACTGGTGCTTGAGCCAGAGCAATGGCTGCGACTGCGACGCCAGGCTGGAGCAGGCAATCATGTCGGTGCAGTTGCTGGAGTTGATGCGGTTCGCTTGGCGTGTCGTTGGCACTGACCGCGTACTTTCGCCAGACTCGTGCAGTCTCCTCCTCCTCCTGTCCACGCTCAGCACGCGGAGACGCAGGAGACATAGCACTGATGGACGAAACACTTGAGCCCGTTCGCCGTGCGTGTGTAGTCCGGGACTGCGCAAACCCATTTCTCTGTGGCGTACGCACCGCTGACCTCGGCGCGAGGCTGCTGTACAGTCTGGGAATGTGCGGGGTGGACATCTGGGCTTGTCGTTGCGGTACCATTCAGGTTGACGATGTTCCGGCATCTCCTTCACAAGCGCTTGGAAGGAATCGCACTCGCACAGGAATCGCTTGGCGTCCTCCGGATGGTGGTGCCTGGCCGGCTTCTTGCAGTAAGAGCAGGCCCACTTCGTTGGTGAGCCAGTCTAGGGAGAGCACTGGCCACGGACTCCCGCTCTGCGGCTTAGATCTCTTCCAGCTCTCCCCAGCGCTGCTGGACCGCCGTGGTGCTGCATGGATCAAGTGCTCGGACCATATACTCCCCATGGCGGCGAAGGAGATTTTCGGAGCCGCTTCGATGTGCGTGTTGTCGTCGGTTTTCGCTTCAGCAGCCTTCTAGGCGTCTCTATAGAGCCCAACACCGCCACGCATTAGAGGGCAACAGAGGCCATCAAACAACAGCAGCACGATAACCTCACCTGTTATGCTGCGCCACGAATTGGCCCTCCGGATGAAAGAAGGAGCACCAGTTCCGGTGTTGACGTCCTTGGTGTTCAAACCCCAGTTGGAGAGGCCCACCTTTGACCTTGACGATCCCGAATGCATCCACCTCCAGGTCACTCGACAGGATGCTCCGAGACGAGAGGAGCTGCATAGTGACAAGGAGGGAAGAGATCGAAAGCAAGAAGGCCATGGTCTCCCCTACGGACACGCAGTCAGACGAATGAGACCGGCAAACACAGAGCACAGACAGACACATCACACCCCGTTTGAGTTGGCGGCGCGCTGGACTGTGCAGCTGCGGTTGTTGCAAGCCACGGTGCCGATAGGTCCGACCAAGTCGTGCTCGAGAGAGCACCTGAGGAGAAGTTTGTCGGAGAACTTCGTTCAGGGATCGAAACACCAGGTGTGCCGTGCGGCGAGCTGCCTGTAGATGTCATCGGTTGTCCCTTTACTCTTCCTCACCCTGAGAAACGGAACGGAGCGAGATCGCGAGAAGAGAAGAAAAAGAGGTCCCTGTACCTTTGCACGCTTGCCACGCCCGTCCTCCACCATGAAGACCTTTGCACTACCTGTGCGAACAACGTTCGAGCTCCAGGGACAGAGTGAAGGTCTCCGAGGCTGAGTGAAGCTCCATCCAAAGTCAGTGGGATCGAGCTCTCCGTCTCTCCCATTCGACAACAGTCGTCGGAGTCAGAAGCAGCAGCAGTAGCAACCGAGAAAGCCGAGAAGATGATGGCGACTACCAGCGCTCCGAGCTCCATGGGCAGCACGCCTGCCAGCGGGGGCGGCTCGGCCATCCCTGCATGGAAGGAATTCGTGCTGGACGAGGTGCCGGTAGCCGCCGAGGACGTGGGCGACGCCGTGACCTGCCTTCTGCATACCATTCTCTTCACGCGCGCGCCGGGGCCCGTGCGTCCCAGCGAAGCCACCTGCCAAGCCTTCCCCAACATCACGTACGCGCTGTGCGCCGTAGGAGACGTGAGTCGCAAGGTAGAGCAGGCCGTGCGCGTCTTTGAGGAGAACGTGGTGGCCGGCGCAGCCGTGCTAGGCGGTGGCATGAGCGGCTTGGCCAGTAATGCCAGCAGCTACTTGCTGGGCGCCAGTAGCAACATGACGCCGTACGGTCAGCCGTCCTCCATGCTGGGCGCCAGCAGTCTGCGCTCTGGCAGCGGCTACTTGGCCGTCACATTCTTTGAGCGCAAGGTGAAGAAGGCGCTCTTTGGACTCATGTCCAACGAGGAGAAGACCATCTTTGAGAAGTGGCTGCTGCCCGTGACCGTCACGTCTTCGCCTGCTGCATCCCAAGGTGCGTGCTTTAGTGTGTCGCTCGCGCGTGTAGCTGTCTGACTGACTTGCAGATTGCATGATGCAGAGGAACGCGAGTTGTGTGCGGGGGAGACGGAGGCGGCGCTGCAGAACGCGCTGCTGCACATCCTCACGGCCGTCCAGGGCATCGACCACCTCCCGAACGCCATGTACGACTTTGAGATCACGTGCTACAACAGCCTGGAGGCTGCTCAAGCCGGTAGCACCTACGCGAGCGCCATCGGGCTGGGCGGTTTAGCCAGCAGCGGCAGTGTGCGCCTCATGCCTTGAGTCATTGCCAACCAAACGCGACAGCATCCAGCCATCTCTTCCAGCACCAAGGCACTTTAGTCACTCTCAATCTGTATGTAAGATATCTCCAGCATGCTCCTCTGACCCTTCTACTCGACCTGTGGTAAGCCTCGCGTCTGTCGGTCCACCAAGTTCGTGACTGTGAGTCCTGCCACGTGCTCGAGCGGCGGTGTGGCGGTCTCCTGCATGACGCCACGGAGGTATTTAATGATCATCTGGTGCGTGGGCTGCACGCTCTGCAGCTTAAGGCTGGCCATCTCCGTGAGCTGCAGCGGGTTGAGCTTGCGGTGGTCAAGCAGCGTCAGATTGGCGTCTGCAGCCACCAGTAGCCTCGTGCTCTTGACGTGGCCGTAGTAAGCCGCGTAATGCACCGCCGTGAGCGCTTCGAGGGTGTCGCGCTGGTCCACTGACGCGCCGTTGCGTAGTAGTAACGCCAGCACTTCGTCGGAGCCGGAAAGTGCCGCCCAATGCAGAGCTGTGCGGCCCAAATGATCCGCTTCGTCCACGTCCTGCCCGTCATCGAGACAGAGTTTGGCTGTAGCGACGTCTCCGCTGCGTGCGGCCTCCAGGAAGAGCGCGAAGCGGCCGGGAAAGCCATTCGACTGAGCCTTGGAACCTTCGCGTGGCTGGCCAGAAGTCACTGCGATCTTGTTGAGCTGCTGCTGTGCGTTGAGGTAGCGATGAGCTGCACGGGCGTTGGCGGCATCCACTAGTACTTGCTGGCAGTAGACGAGCAGTAGTAGCAGTAACCCGAGGAAAATGTAGATGGCTGGAGGTACCAGTGCCAAGATGAGGAATACGCGCTTGACAGTAGCGTCTGTGGTGGCTGGGAGACTCCAATACACAACCAGGAAGAGCAGGCACGGAAAGAGTACGCATGTGACTTGCAGACAACGACTCCGCAGACAGAAGAGCAGACCGGAGATCACGGGCGGGTTGGCCGCATTGCTGTTGTCGTGCCACACAGCGTTCTCCAGGTCGTCGTCGTGATCTACCGCCGTGGTCGGGATGGGAGCCATGCCATCTCCTTCTTGTCACCAAGCTGCAGTGGGAGGTGGCGAGCTGCGGGGCGTGCGATGATCACGAGAGCTTCAATGCTGTCCTCCCTAAGAATAGCAGTGTCTACCGAGCTTACACTCGCTTTGAAGGTGCCGACGCGTTTCGAGCTTGCTGTAGGTTCTCAAAGCGAGTGTTTGACATCGTGGCAGTGCGTAGCTGACAGTGAGGGCAGCAGTAGAGTGTAGAATGAAGACACCTTGTGCTGCGCTGGAGATTGGGCCACCACTGGCTTCTGACGCCCCAGGCTCGGCTCCACTGACTCATGCGTGTCCTGCAGCGCCTGGAGCTTCACGTAGTGGCTCGACACCCTCGTGCCGCCGTCTTCGTAGCAGTCTGGCGTACCCGACGACGGCACAATGGGCCTTCTTGACATCGACACCACCTCCAGCTGAGTCGCAGCGTCAGTACTATCAACACCGTCATGCACCGCCGTCAAGGCCAACGACAGCTCGAGACTCCACGACGTCCACGACACCTCGAGGTCGAGAACTGGAGAAACAATTAGCCAAGCGTCCGGCTACGAGTCGGAGCTGCAAACGCACGCTAGAGACGCGTAGACAGAGCTCCGCAAGTGTCTTCACACCTCGAGGCTCACGTGGTGCAATCCAGGAAGCGATGCGCCGCGAGCGAGAGCAGGAGCAGTACGTTGATCCATTACTTGGCCGCAGTGTTGAACCTCGTGGACAGGCCAAAAGCGCCACCAATACAGCAGATGGGGGTGTGCTAGAGCTCCTGGCGCGCGCTCGTGGAGCTCCAGCAGCCTCGGTGAGTGCAGTGGAGCAACTTCGTGTGCGTGCCTTCCAGGCGCGAGCCAATGGTGAGTATCTCCGAGCCATCGAGCTGTACAGTCGACTGGTGGGAGCGCGAGCGGAGGATATTGAAGCGCGTTTCCACCTGGCAGTGTGTCTTGAACGTACGGGGCAACTATCACCTGCGCTGGCTGCCTACGAACAAGTACAGACGCTCTCAGGTCAGCGTCACGCTTTCGCCTTCTACAACATGGGGAACCTCTGCATGCGCACCGAGCGAGTGGCTCAAGCGATCGACTACTACTCGCGTGCCATTGCCGCTACCAAAGGTAGCAATGGCAGCGTCAAGGGCCCACAGACACTCAGTGGTGTGGCTATGAGAGGCCCCACGCCCATGGCGTTCTATCGCCAACGCGGTGCAGCGTATCGCAAACATGGAGAGTTTGAGAAGGCAGCACGAGACTACGCACTCGTGCGTCGAGAAGATGACAGCGCTGCCGGCGTCATGGGAGCACTTTACAGTGACGAGCCTCTCTACACGGCCTCCGGGCCACCCGGTGCCTCTAAGAAGACCCCTCGACAGCCCAAGAGCTCTATCGATAGTGAAGAGAGCGAGGACGAGGACGAGGACGAACAGCTCCTTCAGGAGACTCAAGAGGACGAGGAAACCGAGGAAGAGGCTGGAGATGCCTCTGCAGCGTGGCTGCTCGCCCGTGCGATGGCCGTCGCGCGGTCGCCACAATGGGCGAGAAGCGAGAGCGATCTCCAGTGTCTCGTGGACTTTATGCAGCAGCGGTTCCCATTGTGTGCGGCGCTGCGACCGGAGGTCTGTCTGCGTTTGTGTCGCGCGCTTGTCTTGAGCCCCGACGGAGCTATATCAATGGGCACGCCTGTGGTCATGGAGCAGCCAGAAGACGCTACTGGTCCTCGTCGTGGGCGAGCGCTCTTCTTCCTCTTTACGGGTCGAGTCGCCATCTACAAGACCATCAAGCGTACATTTCAGTCGTCCTCACTGCAAGAAGAAGAGTTAGACGACCAGCCGCAGCGAGAACTGCCTGGAGATGGCCAGGAAGCGGAGCAACAAGATCCAGAGGAGTATAATGCCACGTGGGAGACGCTGTGCGGCGTGGCGCCGGATCCCGTGCGAGCCGAATGGCGGAAGTCTCAGCTGCAGCTCTGCGAGCTTGATGGAGGTGCTGTCTTCGGTCATCAGGGCAAGTTCTCGGACGCACCACGGTACGCAGGCCCGTCAAATCCTTCAGCCTATGGTTTACGTACTCTCATGCGTGCTTGTGCTGATCTGCTTGTCTGCGTGAAGCGCATACTCAGCTGTGGCGACGGAGAACTGCGACGTTGGAGTACTGTCGTGGCATCAGTGGTGGCAGATCGACCGCGCCCAGCGCGAAGCCGAGGTGAGACAGCACCTCTCCTTCTCTTGCCATTGCTGCTATCTCACCACCTCTCTCTGTACCGCAGCAAGAGCGTACACATCGCTTCCTGGCCATGACGCCTGTCTTTCGAGGTCTTCCTGCCGCAGAAATCCGGGAGCTCGCACTTCAGGTGCGTGTTGACGAGCTCAAAGACCGGAAGTCCACGCATTGGCACTGACCAGCACGCTGTGGTTCATGTAGGCGACGCCAACAAAGGTAGTAGGCACCCGAGCTGTGTGCTGTGAAGGTCAGCCCGTGGACGGTCTGCTGGTTGTGCGTGAGGGGGAGCTGTGCCAGTTCTCACCCTGTGGACTAGGTGCTCCACCAGACCTGGCCGTCTCCTTTGAGCTCAGTGGTGCCCTGGCAGCCACTCATCCAGGCGACGGTCGCTCGCAAAACGGCCCGTCCTTTTTCGCGCAGCTAGAGACCGCCGGTGACCCACTGGCCTTCCTGCGTGTCAACGAGACGTTCCACGGCTTCCTCCCGCACGACTTCGTGCCTCACAAGCAGCGCGAACTGCTGCGACTCGCCAGGAGCAAGCCCAGTCAGCACGGCACGTCCAGCCGCCAACCCAGGGCAAAGTCTTTCGCTCGAGCGCTTCGTCGTGGAGAGGTCTTTTGCGCGTCGTCGTCCTGGGTCCCGCCGCGGGAGTCGCGCCACGCGACCCAAGGCACCATTCGAGGGGTGGCTTGTGCCAAGTCGGCTCTTGTGTCTCCCGCCACGGCCGAGCTGCTCTTCATCTCGTCTGCGGATCTCTCGCGAACGCTGTCGCTATCGAGTCGCACACGACTCCACCGACGTCTCCAGGAGCTCGCGGCAGATGCTCAACGCGAGTCCAAGCCGGTGACGAGGCTGGGCTTTTGCCAGCCGGCACCGATGCGACGCAGCGCCAATCTGCTGGAGCAGCTCGTGCGGGACGCACACTGGAGCAAGTACAAGCAGGAGCTCGTGCAGACCGTGCTCCGCGAGCGCGGCCAGCGCTCGTGGCCGCAGAGAGACGCTCGAGGCGGCAGCAAGACCCGCTAGGGCGGCACCAAAGGCTCGCGGACGACCCGTGGTCGAGCGGCTCCCCAGTCGTGCTCACACGTCGCATGTAATCAGGTCTGGAGTTGGTGTGGTCGTCCACTATTTAGTGTACAAAACATACAATAATCAGTCTCTTGACAGATTGCGTAGAGAATTTCTTTCGCCCAAACCCCCAGGAAGCGCACACGAAAGGACAAGATGCTGCGCGCCAAGGTGCTGCCCGAGGTTCTGGGCCAGATCGTGGGCGACGGCGTCTCCGCCTGCATGTACGTTTGCCACCGCCATCTCCTCCTGCGTCCGGAAGTGTCTATGCTGGCCTTCGCAGCTTCTGGGACATTCTGTAGGGCTTGTTGTCCAGCTCGCAAGGCGCGACTTGACCTGCTTCCGCCTTGCTGGCCGCGTTTCCCGCTGCTGTCTCCGCAGGCTGATGACGCTGGAGGGCGCGCTCATGGGCGCTGTAGGCGACGGAGAAAGCGTGGACCATAAAGTGGTGGGCGCCATTGCTGCGCACACCTGGGGCGAGTATCTCCACGCCGGCAAAGAAGCCCACCCGACTGGCGAACTGCACACCATGCTCATTGAGCTCGAGGTCGGTGGCTTGCACACCGCAATCTCTCGCTCCGCAGGCATGTGGACTCTTAGCTAGGGGTACTGACGCGTCTGTATGGCGTCTGTGGTGTCCTGGAACGCGGCAT
Organism: Halophytophthora batemanensis; assembly: GCA_023338225.1. Lineage (NCBI taxonomy): Eukaryota > Oomycota > Peronosporomycetes > Peronosporales > Peronosporaceae > Halophytophthora > Halophytophthora batemanensis. The sequence continues at coordinate 14,951 of JAADYK010000009.1, forward strand.
GGGCCTCACAGCGCGGGAGACTGGCCATGACCGTCGCAGGCAAAGACTTCTTACTCTGCGCTTACTCGGACGCCGACGCGCCGCCCGGCCTGCTCAAGGCCAAGGTGCGGCTCGCAGCTCCAGCCTACCACCGCTATCTCTGTCTGCAGCGTGCACGCCACCCACCCACCCACCCACCTACTCACCATTTGTCTGCTCTTTGACCCGCAGGTGGAAGCGCTAGGCTCGTACTTGACCGCGTCGCTGGACCAACTGGACGTCTAAGCGCGTGTCCACCTCACAAGCAGCTCTCTAAGCTCCCAGACAATCCAGAAGCCCCCCAACGAAGACGAAACATGTGCGTGTTGGCAAGTGCCTTAGCGCGCGTCCAGTCTACCACTGGCTCGCGTCTCGCCCCTCTGTCTATGTCTGTGTCTCTCCGCTCGCAGGTCAGAGTCGGTAGTCGGCCAGCGTCTTGTCTCCGATCTGCGCCAGTCGTCGCTCCAGCCAGGCCTGCGTGGCCGGCGAGAGGCCACCGTCCATGGCCTCTAGAAGCTGCAGCATGCGCTTGAACTCGGGCATATTCCGCGTGGCCAGCAGCCGCGCCAGTACTGGCACCGCCGTCTTGCTCGCCGGTCGCACGCCGTACAGGTTGTACCAGTCCTGCAGGAAGTCCGCCAGGTCTTCCTCCCGCGTGGGCGCGCCTGAGCCCAGCAGCGCCGCACGTGCTTCTCCTTCCGCCACGGCCGTCGCGTCCTCGTCGTCCTGGAAGCGCAGCCCGTCGCCTCCCAGCTCACGCTCGATGGCGTCCTGACTGGACTCGCTCAGCACGGCCGCCAGCTCTTCGTCCTCCTCGTCCGAGAGCTCCAGCTCCAGCTCCTCGTCCTCGTCTTCGCTCTCCGTGGTCAACTGGGCGTCCTCTTCCTCCACTTGCAGCTCCTGGTCCTGCTGCGCTTCATCCAGCTCCCCGTCCTCCAGCCCTTCCAGTCCGTCTTGCAGGCGCTGAGCCCGCTCCGGGTCGTGCACCAGCAGATGCAGCAGCCCCATGGCCACGCGGTGGATGGCGTCCTGTGACGGCGCCAAGCCCGCGTTGTGCATCTCCTGCAGCAGCGCGTAGGCGCCACGAATGTCGCCATCCGTGACGCGCAGGAAAATGAGGTGGTCGTACTGAGCCGGCAGCAGCGAGCTGTCTCCCAGCACACGACGCTGCTTCCGCACGAGCGCCGCCGCGTCTTCCCGCCGCCACAGCAGCGTGGCCGTGCGTAGTGCCGCCTCGAAGAGCTGCGTCAGCTGCTGGCGCGTGACGGCGTCCTGGACGTCCAACTCGCCAGCCGTAGCTGCCTCCACCAGTGCGAACACGCGACGCATGACATGGGGGCCCACGGCCTTGTGTCGCGCCGCTAGACGCTTCTGGAAACGCACAGCGCTCTGGGCGTACTGCTCCATGAGCGTGCATGCCAGCGCCAGCTCCTCCTGAGGCTGCAGCGCTCGCACAGCCGTGAGCTTCGCTCGCACAGCGGCCACAGCAGCGTCGCCACGAGCCAAGTGCTCCTCGCTTAGCAACTGCAGCGCCTTGAGCACTCGCGCGTCCTGCAGCCGGCGCTCCAGCGCCTCGACGGCGCGAGACTCCCGCTGCACCACCCGCGAAGCCAGACGCCGAGCTGCAGCCTCCTCTCGGCTCTCCTTGTCGCTGCCAGCGCTCTTGCTGGCATGCAGCAGCTCCTTCGCCCGAGCCAGACGAGAAGCCACACGCGCGTGGACCCGCTGCAGCTCGTGCACACGGCGAGAGTGCGCCACATCGCGGAGCTCGGCACGTGCCAGCGCGTCCTGGCGCGTCAGCAGCAGCAGCTCCAGTGGTGACCACGGGAAGAGCTCCAGCGCACGCTGGTACGGCGCCAGGTCCAGAGCTTTGTCGGGGCTCCCAGCGTACTCGTCCAGCAGACGCAGCACTGTCGGCTGCTGGCCGCAGCTGGCTGCAGCACGCACACGAGCCGCGTACACGCGTGGGTGGGTCTCCGGCGTCGTGAAGGCGAAGCGCGGGAAGGCGCGAGAGAGCTGCTTGTCGGCGAAAGCGGCCACACGTCGCAGTCGCGCCACGTCCTGGTGCCGCACGTCGCCATCGCGCTTGGCAGCCAGCTTGGCGGCCGCGGAGCGCGTCACGGCGGCGCTGGCGGCCTCCCAGAGCGCCGCCACCTGCTCGCTGCTGCTCTCCGGGTCACTTGCCAGCGCGTCCACGACGCCCGAAGCCAGCAGACGAGTGAGGACGGCCGGGACTTGGGCGTCCCGCGCGCCAGACAACAGTGCCGCGTACGTGGAGGCGTCGGCGGCGAGCGGCCGAGAGAGCAGGATGTCCAGCAGAGCGGAGAACGGCGTCTGGTGCGTCGCTAGCACACGCAGCGCCTCGTTGTACGGCTCGCTGGAGCGCGCCACGGCCGTCGTGGCCTTCTGGAGCGTCGCGTCCTCGCAGTCGCGCTCGTAGACGTCTAGCTGCTCGTGCACGCCCGTCAGCAGACGCTGCTGCAGCAGCTGACGCTCCGAGCGCGGTTTCTGGTAGAAGGAGCGCTCTTCGCTGCGCACAATGGTCAGGATCTCGCGTTCCCAGCGCGCACCGGCGGCCGCCAGCAACGCCTTGATGTCTTTGCGGGGGGTGACGCAAGGCGGCGCCAGCAGTTCCAGCGCCACGTTGCGCACCAGGAAGCGGTGCGTGCGTGGCGTGGGAGCCAGCCCCAGAGACCGCATCTGCTCCGTGAGCGCCGTGGCCAGTGCGAACTGCCGTTGCTTGGATGCGATGGCCACGCCGCTCTCGTAGGCCAAGCAGATCTCGACCCGCAAGTCGGACGGCACCTGCGCGTGTGGAGCCAGCAGAGCGCTAACGTCGCGGCGCCAGGCGGCTAGAGCCTCTTCCGCCGGCGGCGCCACGCGCTTGTCGTTGTACAGCGCGTTGCAGCGCGTCTTAAGCAGCGCCACGGCCTCTGCGAGGTCGCTGGAAGCGGCGGACGTCGTGCTCAGCCAGCGCCGGGAGTGGCGCGCGTGCAGCGGCTCCTGGGCGACGTAGAGCGCCTCCGGCGCTCGGAGAAGCTGGGCCGCACCGCGAGACACATGCGCGGGCGGCGCCATGCGGCTACGCAGCCCCGAGACAGCGCCCCGCGCTCCCCGCAGGCGGCGCAAGAGCAGCACGCGCTGCATCATTTCCCAGCCAGACGTTCGCGTTGTCCACGACGCTGAAGGGGGAGGCACGCGCCAAAGAGCGCTAATTGTTAAACAATTTATTGACCAATAGAAAGGGGAAATTCGACGAAAACGCCCGAGAGAGGCTAGCTGGGTGTGCTGCCAGTTGATTGGCGGAGGTGGTATTTTGAACTGCCTGACCATTTTCCAGAGCGCGACTTTCACGCGGGCTTACTGAAACCAAGTGGAGAATTGGGACAGCATCGTCGCTGCCTGATTGCGGCTGTAAGAAAGGACTACTTCGAGCAGAGCAGCAACAACAAAAGTGCTGCTCTTGGCGGTCTGGGTAGATCGACTCTCGCGGACCAATCCTCGACAGGGATACAATTGCAGCTCTAGCGGATTTCGGCGAAAGAGCGGGGCATTCGACGTTGCAGCTTTCACATGGTTGGGATCGCCATCAAAAGCACGAGGCAAACAAATGAAGTTCCCCCCACTCCCCTTGCGTAATGCCTAGACCTTGCGGAACAATTTCACGACGGTGCGGCGAATTACGGGGGGAATTGCTGGTGTACTTGAAACTCGTCTATTTTGGACAGCATGGCCACAAATCGTCTTGCCAGGGTTTTATCGCAAACACTGTCAAGTAAAAGTCAATACTCCGTCGAAAACGAGACACGTTTAACCCTTTTGATGTGCTCTCTAACCAACAGTATCTTCTAACTGTGCTCTCCAACTGCATAGACCTGAAACTGAAAACGGTATGTCTTCTAGGCCTAGGACGGTACTTGGGTATCTCATGGAAACGTTGGGATATATCGAGGCGAATAGTCGTCTACGTGGTCCACATTCGGAGTATTGATTGATTTGGAAGTGAGTTGCATTACTGCCGACTTTACTTGCACGAAGCTCCACATCGTCGTTGCCGTGGAAAGGCTGGTACATCCTGTCTCTTCCTGGGCCACCCGAGTAGGAATCGATGCTCGCGAGATCTCAAGACGTGTCCATGGTGTGGTGTGCACGAAGCTCCTGTCTGCCGGCATGTGCTTCTGCATCTGTGTTCATCAGCGAGGACAAGAGCTTCCATTACCTCGCCAACGCGAAGATCTGCCTACAAAGTATACCCCCAAAGCAGTAGCTGCCAGAAGAGCATCAGTGGAATGAACGTGAAATCAATTCATAACACCCAGCACATTCGACTCCCTCTTCTCCATGCACTCGTCAGCTCACGCCGAGGCGCTCACTCCCTTGGGCTCCTCCTTGAGCCCCTCCTTGGGATCCGCATCGACCACTTCCTCCTCCACGACCTCTTCAATCGTAGGGACCTCCTTGCCCTCCTCCGTCTTCACCTCCCTTTCTTCTTGCCTTTCCACACCGAGAGCGTCGTTCTCCAGCTGGTCCACTGGCACAGCCTCATCTGAGGTCGTGGAGCCCTCCGAGCTCAATGACGAACAAGCCGAGACGCCAAAGTCCGTGGCTTGGTCGGGTCGCAGCAGACTAATGTCAAAATGCGACCCCGTGGTGGATAGGAACGACTTGAGCAGTTCGTCGCCTTCCTTAGGTTCCCGTGAACTCTTCTCCGCCGTGGTACCCGCCTCGTCATCGCCCGAGAGCGGTGAGAGCGGCCCCACAGGGTCCTCATCGCCCTCCTCATCCGGTTCCGGCACGTCACGCTCCTCCGTGTCATCCGGGCCGTCCATGTAGTTGAAGGCAAAGTCTCCGAAGAGCTCGTCATTGGAGCTCTTGACGGACGCCGGCGTGTCCACAGGCACCTCCACCGTGTTCATGTACGTGTCGAAAATGTCCTGCGTGCGGTACTCTTTGGCGTGCTTGGCCATGAGTTCCAACTGGCCATCCCATCGCACCTCCTTCAGCGCCACGCGCTCCCAGTCCATGCCCTGGAACCACGGGTGGTTCTTAATGTGCTCGAAGCCGTGCTCACCACAGCCCAGCCGGTCCTCTTCGCTCTTGGTCAGCAGCTTGGACACAAAGTCCTTGGCCGACTCCGTGAACCGCGGCGAGAACTTGAGGTCCACATTTACGATTCGCTCCTTGATCAAGCGGTTCGTCTTGGCGTTGAAGGGCGTGCGCCCGTCGATCATCTCGTACACCATGACGCCAAGCGCCCACCAGTCCACGGCTCGGGAGTACGATTTCCCGCCGAACACTTCTGGTGCCATCATCTGGTACGTGCCCACGAACGTGGTGGTACGCCCCTCGTCCGGCATGTTCTCCTTGGACATGCCAAAGTCCGTGAGCGCCACGTGGCCGTCCGAGTCCACCAGCACGTTCTCCAGCTTCAGGTCGCGGTAAATAATGTCGTTCTGGTGCAAGTGGCGGATGGCCAGCGCTACTTCCGCCGCGTACAGCCGCGTGCGGTCCTCTGAGAAGCGGCGCGCCAGACGCATCTGGTCCAGTAGATTGCCACCCGGGTAGTACTTGGACAGCAGATAAAGCTTGGCATCCGTCTGGAAGGCGTAGTGGAGCGTGGCCACGTAGGGGTGCTTGATCCGGTCCAGAATCCGCCGTTCCGCATTCGTAGCCTCCACCAGCCCACGCTGGATCACCAGTTTCTTGCGAATGGCCTTCATGGCGTAAAAGACGCCTTCGTCGTAGCCGTGCTTCTTCCGCACGAGTTTGACACGGCCACAGGCGCCGCGTCCCACGAGCTTCACGATCTCAAAGTCGTTGAGACACACAGGGTCGTCGTCGTCCGCAGTGGGGCGGATGAAGACGCTGCAGCGCTCCTGTGACTGCGCGTTCGTGGGGCTCTGGTGGTTCGTGGCGCTGCGGTTCTTGCGTCTCGGGTCGATCAGACACGGCAGCGACTGGCACAGCGAGCACACGCGCCAGCTACCGAAAGCCGGCACGAACTTGTCCTCACAGCAGCGACTGCAGTACTTCACTTGGCACCATGAGCACGGGATCCGGCGGTTTAACACGCCCAGCTTACGGTGGCAGATCCCGCAGGCGCTGATCTTGGCCGCGTTAACGGTTATACCAGCCGCTTCCCCGCCACGGGCCGCAAACGAGCCGAACACCGAGCTCATTACCATTTCGAGGGCGTAAGCCCCACTGGAACCCGCCACGTCCGACGGTACCGAGCCGGCCGAGATGCATACGCAGCCATGACGAGCCTGGCCACGCGGGATCTTGGACCCCACGTCAATCTCGCTGCTCAGGATCCAAGCCACGGCTCGACGAGCCAGCATCCGTCGCGCAAAGTACGAGTCGTCTTCCGACACGTAGTGGCTGGGCTCCACGAGTGCCAGCGCCTTGACACGGTCCTGCATCACGCCTTGGCCGGCGTCGTAGTTCAACAGGTGCTGTACCAGTTGCGCACCGCGGGAGAAGGCCACGATGAACACCTCACTGTCCAGAGGCGCCACCAGCGCGTCCCAGGCGTGCTCCACGTGTGCACGTGGGTGGCAGGGCTGTGCGGCCGGGTTGAAGATGACCACGCCGTAGTTCTCGGCCAGTGCCTTCTTGAGATACGAGAGCATGGAGCCACGGTCGTCGCTCTCGCTCGTCTGTGCCATGCAGATACTGCGGCTCCAGATACCAGCCTCGCGGTACGGCACGATGACGAGCAGCCGCGCCTTGCTCTCATAGCCGCGCGAGACGTACACGGTGCCGCGCTGACACTCGCTGCAGTTGGACGCGTCACTTACTGACCGCTCGCCAGCCATGTACACGCGCTTACTGATGCTTTCCCAGGCTTCTTCGCCGTTGGACGAGCGCTCGGCGGGCGACGTGGACGGCGACGCGTCCGTTGCGGCCACGTTGGACATGGAGCCCGAGCCTGAGCCACTCGAGCCCAGCCGGTCGGTGGAGGACGAGGCCAAGGTGGCCAGGCCATCGTCATCTTCCGCTTCTTCGCCTGTGGCGATCACGAGCTCCCGGAAGTCCAGCTCTTCGCGCAGCTGGCGCTGAATGCCGCGGATCATGGCGTCCACGTAGAGGCACGAGTCCTCGGCGCTGCTGGCCGTGGTGAGAGCAATGGAGCCGCGGCGGCCGGAGGTGGCGGCCACGAGCTGCGGGCTGTGCATGTTGGCCAGCATCTTCTTGCCCGAGGCAAAGTCGGCCAGGTTCGAGAAGCTGCCGGTGAACCCGCCCAGGCCGCTTAACGAGCCGGAGCGAGGCTTCTTCTTGGGCGCGGCGGCTGGGTTGAGCGCTGGAGAAGGCGTAGGTGACGGCACGGCGTCTGCGCGCCCGCCCGTCACCGGGTCTTCGTCGTGTGTCGTGATGGTGCTCGCTGCTGCAGCACTCGCTCTCTCGCTTGCAGACAAACGAGGGCGAGGACGCTGGGCCGTGGAGTTGGGTGTCCGCGCGCGTGCGGTGTGGCTGTGGCTGTGGCTGGCTGTCCCCTTGAGCTGCTTTGCTACGTGCTGCGGAGGCGCAGGCAAGACGTCGAGTGTCCTGGGAGTGAGGGCGGAAGCGCGGAAAAACAGGAAATTAGATTTTGAGTTTCGAAGGAGATGCATCGCCGGGGCGAGGTGAGCCCAAGAGCAACCCTACAGCGCATACAAAAACGCAGTGATTCATAATCACGGGCGCGGAGACGGGGCGCACGGGGCGAGAAAGAGCCAGCAGCCCGCTCCCAGACGCGCGCCCATTGGCCAAAATGTCGCGAAAGGGGATGGGGGAGTCTCGTACGAACACGGGATTGGTGGAAAACGGGTCAGACAGCGGCACAGAGACCAGGACGCCCGAGCGCCTTCTTGGCGCTTTTCGCCGCGCTCGGCGCCCGGGCCCGGCGGCTTGGTGCGGCGAGCCATGCACGCGCTTCGTGGAGAGCTCTGCTTGGGGCTGGCGGCCAAGTCCGCGCCCACGTCTCCAGGAAACGTGGCTTTCACTGGCGGCATGGACGGCATGGGCGGCATGGGCAGGGAATCGGCAACTTTCAGGCTGCCAGACGGCGGCTCGCCAGTTCCGCCCCGCCTCACAGAGATCAAGTCCGGGAGAGCTTGCGCTCGGCTGCATCTCCCGAGGTACGTGGGAGTTGATCGAGCCCGAGAAGCGATTTGCCGCCTGGAAGCCACGCCGACGCGGCCGGGAGGCGCCTTGCGCTGCCGGGGACAGCAGCGCCGACAGCTCCAAAGCGCCAAGCGCACTGGCCGAGGTGACGCAGGACTCTCCAAGTGCTCCAGCCCGAGATCGAACATTCGATCGTGGGAGACGGGGGGCTGTCGGCAACTCAGCTCGCGAATCCACTCCAGGTTGTAAAGGGTATGCAGTCCCAGAGACTTCCTCCGCCTCCCCCTTTCCCTCGAACGCATCAGCTCTCGCAGGTCATGCGTTCTTGCCCTGCAAGATGTAAAAGGAGGCGACAACCTACACTTTCGCCGCTCCAACAATCAGCCCAAACGCAAGCTTTGGGCGGAAGATCTCATGGCTTGAAGCGACGAGCGCCTTCAAGCCGAAGGCCTCTGCAGTCAGCGCTGCTCTGCCTGAATGGGGCTCAAGTGGCTCCGCGTTCCTGGCTTCCACGCCCGCGGCCTTGGCGGTGCCGGCATGGCTTCTGCTTGGCCCTGGGCGGGCTCGAGCGGTCAAGGCGCTAGGGCGTCTCGGCCAATGCGAAGGCTCTGGTCAGCTCCCCAAAGTCAGGCCCTTTGGCTCGGGAAGAAAAAAGGAAGCAGCAGGTGCGAGCAACGCCACTGGCCCAAGAAAAGCTGCCACTGACTTTGATGAGGCAATGTCCGCTTGGCATTGGGCGTTCCCGGCCCCACCGGTGCCCGCTCCCCAAAGCTGGATCGAGCCCAAGCGGCCGCGACGCCAATGGAGATGGCAGACGCGGACCAAAGCGCCGGCACGCCGCCCGACGCCTGGCAGCGCTTCCTGCGGGGCCACAGCGACCTGCTGACGCGCGAGCTGGCGGTGCGTCACCCGCAGTTCACGGCGGCGCTATGGCGACTCGAGCACGACAGCCGCGTTGAGCTTGAGCGGCGCAGCCAGCAGGCGCTGCTAGCTCTCCGCCACAAGGACGAGCGCATTGCGCAGCTGGAGCAGGCGCTATCGCGGTCCAAAGAGGCTGACAAAGCCCTGGTGGCTGCACAACCCCGGGCTGCAGAGCTGCAGGCCGTGGTGGCGGAACAGCGCGAGCAGATCGACGTGCTACTGGACGAGCTGGAGCGCGTGCAAGCTGCGTGTGCGACGGCCACGCAGCGTCCGGAGGATCACCAGAAGGCACCAGAGCCGCAGAGTATCGTGGATGTGACCGTGCAGGACGCACACACGCAGACAGACGCGTGGCAGCCTCCAGGTTCCGATAATAAGGACGAAGCAGGCCGGATTCCATCGGCGTTGGAAGGTCTGGCAAAGGAGCTGCAGGCGCTCGAAAGCCGCAACCTGGCGCTGGAGAAGGAGCTCCAGCGTCGTCTACCTGTTGATCAGCAGGCAAAAGCAGCAGTGAGTGAAGTGGGCGCTCTTCAGCAGGACGGACACAGCCAGGAGCAGCGCGAGCGCATAGAGAACTGTCTCGCCGTCTTGCAGCAGGCTGCGCACGCAGTGGATCTATCGTGCTCTTGTCTGCAGACGCCACTTGCTTTCTCCACCTTTGCATGCAATCCAGCAACGCAAAGCAACCGCAAAGACGCAGATCCGGACTCAGGATCAACGGTGGCTTGTGTGCGTCTGGAACATCGATTGGAGATGCAGGCCATGCGACTGGAGCACATCCACGAAAGCGTCTACGGCTGGAGAGAGGCCACCATGAAAGCCATACAGCAACAGCAAGAGTATACTGCTGGCAGGCATGTGGCTATCGCTGCTGGGTCAGAATCAAGCGATAATGGTCGGATATCAAGCGCTATGGGCACAAAGGGCGAGTTGAATTGCGCTGCAGCCCTTCGCGGAGCTCTGCAGCAGATTCGCGAGCACCAAGAGCGAGATCTGCAAACCTCCGACCAAGATAAAGCTCAAGTGCTTCAAGAAGTAGCCACTGCACTCGCAGAGAAGCCAGGTGGCGAGAAGCGAGCGGCCAAGATCGTCCGGAATTGGGCAGGATGGGAGGCGTCCCATCTGAAGGAGGTACGTGGCTTACGTCGGGGCTTCGCTGAAGAAAGACTCGTGGCCCAACAGCGCCGAGCAGCGCTTTTAAAAGAACTGGATCGGGCGACGCAGTGCGAAATGGATCTACGTGCAGAAGTGAATGCCCTCAAGAAGAAGCTCAAGCGGAGAAACAACCGAGGAGCAGCGGAAATGTCGACCCCTGGCACTTTAATTCAAGAATCTCCATCGTCCGAGAGGTTTCAAGGTCCGACGGCAGTAGTAAAAGGTGTGAAGAGTGCTCTAGCATACCCGCAACTGCTGTTGAGACTTGCCAGCGTCGAGCAGGAGCTGCGGGACAAGAACGAGCAGCTCCATGTGGCAGATGAAACGATTCGAGCGCTCTCCTGCTCTCCGGCTGCACTCGGCTCAGATTCGACCACGACTGACTCGTCCGTGACACGACTGACGCTGGAGCTTCGACGCGCCAAACAGCTGAATATTGATCTCTCGCGTCGACGTGAGCAGGATCTGGTGAATGTAGCGCAGTACTTTGCGATGGAGAAAGCCGGTCTCCAATTACAAACACGGCTCGAATCCGAGCGCAGACGTGCGGCTGCGCTACAAGCGGCACAAAGTGTGAACGAGCAGGAGATCCAGGATCTTCGACTGGAAGTGGAGAAGCTTGAGATGAGGACTGCGATAGGCACTATGGACCCAAGCTCGGTCCGAAGGGCCATGAAGTCTCCCGATGACCTCGAGGTTTCGCTACACTTTGCCTCCAGACGACTGGAGCTACTTGAAAATGACCGGAAGATCTTGCGCGAGCGTCTCCGGCGTTCTCAACTGGAGCTTACGCTGTTGAGATCCCAGGGAGAAACGGAAGGCGAAGGGAAGCAGCCACAAAGCGAGGTTGGCGACCTCACGCAGACCTTTGTATCCTCTGTTGCTGAGCATCATGGAGCGTGTGTGGACAAACTCAAAGCGTTTGAAGAAGCTTTCGACCGGAAGAACAAGAGTCTGTCATCACAAGCGCAGTCCAACGATGACGTTCACGCTCGAAAGGGCCAGGCAGAGGAGTGGTCACTTCTCCTGCGTCACTACGAGGCGCTCTGGATGGCATTCCAGGTCTTGTACGCGTTCCTTGGCGATCTCGTGCCGTCTTTGGAGACTGGGAGTCAGGGGGAAAATGCCTACTCAAGTGAGAACGCTGCTGTGCTCGCCTGGTTTGGTTGTCAGGGCTCCCAGTCATCAGAAGCTGTTACATCCAGCAGCTCAGCGTCAACTAGCTTGGTGGGCAGCAGCTCAAGGCCTTGCAATGACCTGGAGCTGTGCAAACGAGACGAGAAGATCTTGTTACTGCAGCAAATGCTGGTGGAAAAGGACGAACAGCTTTACGGCCAACGAGCCAGTACCCAGCACGATGGCGAGTTGGACTCTGCTGCTAGCACCTGTCCTCAAGCTGCCGTCCTACGCCAAGACAAAGAGCGTCCGTTTGGTGAACATCGAGCTACAGAAGCACGGGATGCAGCAGTGCAAACCACCAAGAATCCGTTGGTAAAAGAAGGAACGCTTTTAGCGCCACCGGAGCCTCAAGAGCCATCGCCACGACTCGCCGCACAGCCTCGAGAGCATGAAGTGACGCTTATAAATGCCCCCAGTGGTAAGAACGACGGCGAGACGATGCACGGTCTCGAGGTACGTTGAATATGGCTGGAGGTGCGTGCATATCCCGCGTCGAAAGCGAATCTCATTGCTGTGTGTGTGCGTCTGCTTAGCCGAGCGACACCTTAAGACGCGAACTTGAGCAGTGTCGGGAGGAATGTGCAGCTCTGAAAGCGCAGAACGGCAAACTGGCCCGACGACTGCGTGCGGCGTGTGCGACCAACTCGCAATACTCGAAGGAACACCGAGAGTTGCGCGCTCAGCTGAGTGCCAGTGCGAGTGCCAACACGGAATTGGTGCAACACCTAACGCGTTGCCAGCAGCAACCGCAGCGTGTTACTCCCTTGTACAGCAGCGAAGAAACGTTGCCGAGCGGAACGGCACTCCAAGACTCGACGATGAAAGGAGAAAAGGTTCGGAAGACGGAGATTCGAGGAGATGGCTGTGACACTAAGAATGATGGATGCCTTGGAGATGCCACACAGGCTGAGTTGGACGCTTTGAAGGAGCAGCTCGCGTCAAGAGAACAGGAGAACCTTGGGATGGTGCAGTCGCTTTGTGCTATCAAGGAGAAGTGTTCACAGATGGAGAAAACTCACGAGCATGCACTCAGGAAGAAGGCAGTCGAGCACGCCGAGAGCTTGGAGAGTTACATGGGTGCTATCAACGAGCGACTCTCGCGGGTCGAGGAAGAGAAACGTCAACTAGGAGAAGAGAATGCAGAACTACGGGTCAAAGCGCAACAGCACGAAGAAGAATGCATGCGGCTGGAGCAGAGTAAGGCTCGGCGGTGTTCGAGAGGCACCAGTATCGACCAGGAATGCGCGTTTCTAGATTCAACGGAGCATGCACGCGAGCGAGAGACACTGGAGGCGCGTGTCCAGGATCTGGAGTTGCAGTTGCAACAGGAACGCAAGCTTTGTGCAACAATGGAGCACCAACAAAAGCTCCGAGAACAAGAGAAGAAGGAAGCTGATAACCGCATCAAGAGAGAGCTACACCAGGCCAAGGAGCGGTTCAGTGCACAGCTCCAGGCTTCAAGGGAGTGGCGTGCTAGGCTGCAACGTGAATTCGCGCTCTGCCAGACGGCACAACGTGAAGCCCAGCGCGAGAGTGACAAGCGTTTGGCTTTCCTAGCTTCTTGTGTGGCCGAATGCGCAAGAGCTGCTGACACTGCATCAACCACGCGTGGAGCCCAGGCACCGACCTCCAAGGAGCTATACGACGCTGTAATGGCCCTCGCGAGATCTCCTCCAGCGTGGACGGCTGAGAAGCACCTGTGGAACAAGCGAGAGCTTACTTTTGCTCCTGCTTTTCAACAGAGTAGCTCAAACCAGGACAGCTTGGACGATGGCAAACCAGACGCAGAGTGGAGCGACATAGAAGGAGAGCACAAGACGACGGATGATGATAGGGAACAACAATGGAGTGCGGAGATGTGGTGGAAGCTGCGGGCAACCAAGCTCGAGGCCTGTGTTCGCGGTGCAACACTACAGAACGAGACGTTCGAGGATACGATCCATCAGCTGGAGCTGCGCATGGAGGTTGTAAAGAAAGAGCTGTCGACACGTCTCGCTCGAGAATCGCTCTTGGTGTCCAAGCAGACGGCGCTAAAGAGCGAGTTAGCCACTGTGAAAGACCAAGCGGCTTCTCTGGCGGAGAGCTACCAACAGGTGAGTGACGAGCTGGAGAAGCGGGACGGAGAAGCTGCGAGCCGTAGTGACCAGGCCCAGCGCGCGCGAGTGGCGGTGCAGCGCAAGACGGAGCTCCTCAGCCAGCAAAAGACAAAGGTCGCCACGCTCCAGCACGAGCTGGCGGAGGCGGTAAAGAAAGTCGAGAAGCTCACGACCGCTGGAAAGCACGCGACTGCGCTGCATTACAAAGCGAGGGAGCAGACGCAACAACTGCAGCAGGTACGGCAGGAATTAGCTCGGAGTAATAGCGACAACGCGCAGCTCTCGCTTCATCTGGAGAAGGTGAAGGAGCGCCACGCTAGTGTCTTGGCTCGGCTGAAGGCGACTCGAGCGGAGAATACTCGGCTCCGAGCGCAGACCTCGGAGCTCAAGAGTGACCAAGCAGAGGTGGACGTATCATTGACGGATAAAGAGGACAAGAGTGAATACCGCCGACAAAGCGGGGCTGGCACGCGTGTGGACGCTCTCACGGAAGAAGTGCGTGCGCTGAAGCGCCGGGTGCTGCAGAAGCAGGACGTGATCGTGAGCTACAAGGCCAAAGTTACAGAACTGGACGAGCAGTTGACGCGTCAGCGAGATACCATGGTGAAGTTCGCGCGTGCGAACCGCAGTCTGCAGCAGACACAGCGACAGCAGATACAACAGGAGCAGTCACATGCATCGATAGCTCAATCGGGCCTGGAGACGCTGCTCGAGAGTAAACAGCAGCAGCTGGACGGACTGCGTGCTTCGGTTTACGACTCGTTCGAGGCGTTCGTCTACTGCCGCGACGCCCAGTCATCCACAGTATCTCACGAAGACTGCACTTCTCCGTCGTCTTCACTTACTGAATCACTGGGAAGTCCACCATTAGACAGTGAAGGCGATAAGTTGCGGGTCATTCGACAATGGACAGATTTCTCGGAGCACGAGCTGGAGGAGCTGGAGCTGGACGGTGGGAGACACAACTCGGGGAGCAAGCGGAGGAGAAATCGTGACAGCGAAACGAGAAGCAGACAAGCGGCCGTCGCAGCTCTCCGCGACATGGAAGATGTGCTAGAAGCCTCACCACATGATTGCCGAGTCGAGATCTGTCAACTGCTCGAGTGCCTCTGCGGCCTGCAAGGTCGTTCTCTGAGCTCGATATACTAACGCTAGAAGGGCGTTGGGCTGTTACCCGACCTCTGCTTGGTCTCCACGACCTCTCCGTTGCTCAACCTCACCCCCAACTGACAAAGGGCAGCAACTACTACCACGCACGAGGCTAGAAACGATAGCTTTCGTCGTCGATCTGTCGCCAATCCACGGTGCAACCAGGGGCATTCCCTGTTGACTCCGTTGCCAAATGCCGTTGAGAGGTTTCAGATGTGAACGACAGTAAAAGCTCTCTCGCACGACAGTAGTCGCAACTAAGCCGGACAAGACGCAGCGAGTGTGTGGGTGTCGAGGCAGTCGAGAAAAGCACTCGACTCACCATATTTATAGGCGGACGACAGACATTTGAGCACGAGGTAAGCACGAATATCGTAGCCATAACGGAAGCAAGCGGCGTATTGTACGCAGTCGTTCACGCCCCTGATGCTGGTTTCTTCCGCACGGGCTGAGCCCCACACACCTGTGGACGCCATGGAGAGGGTGACGGCTGCTGGCTGGAAGCTCTACGAGTGGAAGACGGAGCACCAGTTCCTCGGACGCTACTCGGTGGACAAGCTGCAGCACTTTGGCCGGTACCACGAACGCTCGACTCTCGCGAGATGTCTGGTCGTCGTCTGTCTACAAGCGCTGGTTCCAACTTTCGTGGTCGTGGCGATGCTGGACACCATCTCGCTGGCGCCTCCAGCGCTGGAACTGAGAGTCAACGCCGCGGCAATTGCTCGCTCTGTCGTGGGTCACGGCTTGACAGGCGTGGCTCTAGGTCTGTGTATGAAGCAGGCGCTTGCGACGTCTTCAGAAGGGTGTTCACTGTTTTTTTATATCGCGACGGGGCTGGTCATCACTCTATCTGGAGAGGTTGTCTGGGTGGTAATTGCACTGCTCTGGCGGTTCCCCGTGCCGGCGCGAGAGCTACTATCGCTGCTGCTGTCTGCCATCATCACTGCGTTCTACAGCCGCGTTGTGCTCAAGCCAAGGCTCGCGAAGGCACGCTACCACCGTGTGCGCAGCTTCCTGGTGATTGCAGCCACCCACTCAATGCACCTTTGGGTTTTCTTGGGCTTTGCGTTGGGCTTCGCACGTGCGCCCACAGGCGTCCAGATTGTACTGGTGGTTGTTCAGCCAGCGCTGAAGATGATGCTGAAGCGCCAAGTCTGGGCGCTCGCCCGCAAACTCAATGATCTGAGCACGGACGTGACGCTGAGCCTCGTGGAGATCAGTGCAGCACTGTGCCAGGCACTATGCGTGCAGAACACGCGCGACATAGCAGTGGTGGTGCTGTTGGTACTCTGGGAACTGCTGCTCGGGCTTGTCGAGGTGCATATGTACGCCGTTCATGACTTCGTGGTGGACCACCAGCGCACACTCCAGACCGCCACCAAGATCGTTGAGGGGAGCTTGCCTTTAGCGCAAGTGACAGAAGTACCAGAGACTACGCGCGAAGCTCCAGAGCCATCGAAACCACTGGTGACGGCCACAAACGCAAAGCCGTCCGTCTCAAGCACTCTCTCGGCCTCTGGACCTTTGCCGCCATCAGGTCCATCCACACCAACGACTTCGCGCTTGGTTCTAAATGAATTAGCGCGTTCGCCTTCGCTGTCATCACTGCTTGCTGCTGGTCCCACGAGGAAGAGGGACGACGAATCGCTGCGCTTTCGGTCCGAGAAAGTGCAGAGACTGCGGCGGACGGCATCCGATACGATCAATGACCACAGGCAATTGCTGTCGGAGTCGCAGGACCAATTGTCGGCGCTGTATTCCCAGAAGAATGGCACGACTTCACGCGAACCCAGCATCCCCAGCTCTCCAACCAAACCTCGGGCTCGGCGTAATAGCTACAGTTGGGGTCGAGACCCGGCCAAGATTTACTGCCTGACAGACTTGCGGCCCACAGGCAGCTCCATTTCACCCCAACGGGACGGGAGAAGACGGAATTCCGGCTCGCAGCCGTCCCAGAGCTCTGTGGACCGTCCACCACTCACAGACCTCCAGCCGCCGGCAGGACTTGAAGGCTCCTCGTCGCATCGTCTGTCTCGCCGCCCCAGCTCCGTCTTTCTCACCCCGCGAACGCTGCTTAAACGCGGCTCGAAGCGGTTATTGGATCTGCAGCGCAGTAGCGGACGCAGCGCCAGACGAGGAAGCGAAAATGGTGCTGTGGTGCTTGGTTTGGCTCACCAGGACACCACCCGACGACCGTCGCAGGTGAACATCGATGGCATGCTAGTCACACGCAAGGATCAGGCGCGCATCCTGGAGCAGACGCTGCAACTACTCTTCTCGTGCGAAGTGCTGGTCGTGGCCGAGTTCGTCAAGGTGCTAGTGCCTGTACTGCATGGTGAGTGGGTCTTGTGTTTCTCCTTTTGCGACGGAGCCTTGCTGGATAGGACTGAAGGAAACTCAAGTGTTGCTATGTGCCGGTTTGTGTGACAGGATTGCTGTTGGCCACGCTGTGGAGTCTGCCGAACGCGAAGTACAACGTGCTGTTACGTGACGTGACGCCTGATGCCATATTGAGCCACACTCTGTGCTGTCTGGGTTACGCGGTCGCGGAGTTGCCATCACTTGTGTACCTGTGCGTGGCAGTGCTAAGCAAGTACGGTGTATCACCGCTGCGGTTGCTGGCCTTCATCTTGGAGCAGTACTGGATGACCGTACAGGGCAAACTCATCTTCTGCTTCGTCACGCTGCTCTTTTGCGTGTCTGTCCACCAAGGTACGAGTACGAAAGCGCACACTAACGCACATTCAGAGGCAGGAGACTGACGGGTTGGGATTGGTGCGTGTCTGAATGGTAGGCATGGACTTCAAAGTGACGCCGTAGTACGCGAACAACCATCTCGGAGGATGACGCGGTGCAAACGCAACCTTGAAGGACTCCAGCCACAATGTAAACGGTCCGACACAGCTATGGATGCTGATTGAGACTTGGGGCGGCTGAACGGATGGCTTCAGCACTTGAAATAGAGTTCCCGACGGTGGTCTAGCCCGCAACTGGGCATTCGAGAAAGGGGCGCGCGACCTGACAAGACCTTCAGACCGATGGTGACTCCTGTTGTCCACCTCGGTATACAACGGCGATACCCTTGAACTTGAAAATAGTACGGCGGCAAAAAGCAGCTTTGCAATAATATGCAAAATTTATGTCAACATGTGCCTCCAAAGCAATGTTTTGACGATGTCATATCAATCGATTCGGACTATCTCGAGATGAGTAAAGACTGCTTCTGGCACAAATGGCATTGCCAGCAGAATCATTTCTCACTACTACCGTTCCCTATCACCTGTTCCAAGATTTTTGAGAAGCAAACTGGATTCCTCCCAGTCCACTACTATCCAATCCCATTCCTACTTTGGCGCCCAGCAGCTCAAGCAGCTCAAGCAGCTCAAGCAGCTCAAGCAGCTCGACCACTTCCCGAAGGCGTAATGCGTGCCAAAGAGCAGCCGCAGCCGGTGGAGCTGTCCGAGGAGGTACTCACAGGCCCCACGGACGAGTTTGGCATTCCGCTCGCCGTGGAGCACGGCCCGCAGACGGGTCTGCCCGTCTGGCAGTTCATCCACGAGCTGGAGACGCCGCTCGTGAACGCCAACAACCCGCATCGGCCGTACACGCACGTGTGCATACTGTGCGCGGCCGACCCTCAGCCACGACGCAGTGGCATCACCAAGCCCGTCACCTGGCGTCGTGCTCTCATGCGCCAGCGCATGTCCACCAACGCCGTGTCCCACCTGAAATCCACACATCCAGACGAATTCGCGGCATTGGGCGAGATGAAGCAGCAACGCAAGCGCGAGCGGGAAGCTGCCAGGGCGGCGTCCAAGTCCAAGCGCAGCAAGATTCCTGGCGTCACCAAGAAGATTGCGGCCAAAGCTCCCCTAGCCGTCGAGAAGGACCAGGAGAGCGGTGCGAAGCCCGAGTCGTCACAGCGCGCTCGCACACGCGTGACTGTAGGCATGCGCCAACGCGCTGAGAATCGCCGGGTACTGCTGAGTCACTGGCTTATTTCTGCTGGTACGTCTCACTGCAGTCCGCTTGCCTTGCAGTTTGTACAAGACTCACGCCCCCTCCTTTGTGTCTACTGGTTCCAATCCACAGGTCTGCCGCACTCTGCTCTACAGAATCACGAACTGCGGACGCTACTGGCACTGCCACCTCAGCCGGTATCCACCGCGCTAGCGGAGGAACCGACGCTACAGGAGGTGCACAACTGCGTGCAGACGGAGTTCGCGCAGTTCAGTGCATTCCTGGCTGCGTATTTGTCCACCGAGTCGCAGCTCGCACTGGGACTGCCCTTCCTGTCACTACGCTATGAACTTCGACCTGCCACTGAAACAGTAGATGCCGAAGACACGTCGCTGCAATCAGATGAACGAGTCCAGCAGCGTGCGTTCCTGGGCGTGTCCGCCAGCTTCATCGATTCGCAGTGGCGTCCTGTAGACCTGGCACTCGTGGCTAAACATGTGACGTTGCTCTGGGACCAGGAGCCCTCGGACGTGGCGACCACAGCCATCGCCGAGACGCATGGCGTACGGGAAATGGCGCAGTACACCCGCTTCCACGTGGCCACGGACGTCTCGCTGGCGCTCTCGACCTCTACAGTCAGCAACGAGACGATTGTGGACGAACAGGAAGACCTGCTGACCCGCACGCTGCGTCGCTGCGTTGTGGATGCGCTGGAGCTCGCTCCGATGACAGTGGCGAGTCGTGAGACCACAGGTCGTCGCGTGCTGCGGCTGCTTCAAGAGCTGCTGACATTCTTTGAGGTGACGTCGCGGCGTGACGCGTTGCAGCAGCTGTGTGACTTGCACGGTGTGTCGACGACGCTGGCGTCAGCTTCGACGATGGACAACCTTACGCGCACGACAACCACGTCTCTAGGTGATGTTGCAGAACTCCTGCGTCTCAGTTGTGCCCATTTCCGAGGCTACCGACTGTATTTCTCGTCCTCCACACGGCCAACAGTGAACAAACCAGAGCTGGAGGGCGCTTGGAGTCAGCTGAGTGCTGAGGACTGGAGCACAGTCACGGAGATGGAGGCTTTGCTGCATCAACTGGGACAGTTCCGGCTGGAGGAGTGTGTGGCAAATGGTGCTTGTGCCGTGACGCCGTCCTACGCGCTGCTCTTCCGTCGATTGCTGTCTGTGACGACCAACTTGTCAAGCTTCAAGTGCTTGGCGCTCGAAGAAGAGCCGTCTGCGAGAGGTGTACCGCGTCGAAAAGCCAAGTGGGTGGACAGCTTTACGACAGCAGGACAGCAGTGTCTTGCACGCTTCCGCCACAACGTCAACCAGTTGTTCCCAGAGCCCAGCGGCCCAGCGGAGGACGACGAGATCAAAGCCATGCTCCTGGATCCACGCATCAGTTCCAAGGCTGCGAGTCTGGTCACGGATGCACGGGCACTACGACGGGCCGAGGATGCATTGCGCCACGAGCACCGCATCGTGTTTGAAGAGCTGGCGGTGCGTGAAGCGGAGAATCCGGAGGCTGCACAGCTCGAGAGCGACGAAGACACGGACGACGACGAGATGAGTGCCTTGCTGATGGTGGATGCGCCCAAACAGCAGCCACCGCCCAGTAATCGTCGCTCGTCGCTTGCCAGAGGCCCGACACGAGAGCTGGTGGCTGAAGGCGAGACGCGTGCCTGGCGTGAATGGCAGCAGGCATTCGTGGCTTGGGACACGCTGGCCGACGAGGGTGCCGACCTGTTCGCCAAGGGCGGCCAGTATAACCTGCTCAAGCTCTACCACCACGTCAACATCCTGCAATGGTTCCATGACGTGGGGGAGAAAGCGTACCCGGCGGCAGCATTGCTGGCGCGTATCTACCTCGGCCAGCAGCCACCATCGTCGCCGACGCTGGGGGCCTCGCTTGCGCGCTTCACGCAGCAAGAAGCCAGCAATGGACTTGTCCAGGCCACACAGCGAGCCGGCAAACGTGCTGTGCTGCACCACAACTGGCGCCAGTACCAGGAGCTCCACGCCACGTCCCGTGCTGCCAGTGCGGACGGCGCTGCTGTCACAGAATCCATATAGGCTGGTAGACATCCCTGTGCTGTGGATATTGCTGTTGTCAGGTGAATGCCGCTGCAAATTGCATGAAATGTCCAAGCCTGCCAGGGCGAAGTCCAGAGCAAGTATCTGCGGGTCGTGCGTTCGTTGCAGCGAACTGAAGCCTACACGCAGTTGCACTCTCCTCTTGTCGGCATCTCTGCTCCCTGTTCCGCCTCACATGAGCGCCTGGCCGGCGGCTGCAGGTGTCACCGTCAGCTCGGTCAGATCCCAGACGAATTTGGGATCTTGTTGCGCCGGGTTCCCGTGGAACGACACGGCTTGGCCTCTCTCCAGGTCGAACACCACAGATGCCAACGTCCAGCCGGACAGATCGCCACGTTCATGCGACCGTGTGTCATGGAACACGGGCCAGGCGTGGTCGTGCTGATCTCCCAGCACCTCCAACGCCTCAGAGATGGTAGTGGGCGGAGTCAACTGGCTGTAGCGGTGGAGACGATGCAGACTGCTCTGGTAGGGTGGTTGTGGGATCTGCAGGCGCTGGTACTGGTTCGCATGGAAGAAGGCGCTCACGGTGTCCGGGTTCTTGTCTTCAGGCACATATTCGTGGATGGCGTGGCGGTCGTAAGACGCCACTTCGATGTTCCACACGCGACGCGCAGACACGTCCATGAGCTGGAAGTTGTGGCCGGCTGCTTGACCAGCACGTGTGATGATGGCGATGGCGTCCGCTGTGTCATGCGCCGTGAGGAGGTCGCGAGAGATAAAACCACGGCCCAAGCCGCCCACAAACGTCGCCGCCGGCTCGACAACTGCACCACACAGCAAGGCAACAGTACAGCAATCCGTCAGTCACTGTCCACTATCGTCCACCTAGCGTCGACGGTGTAACCCAGACAACGTGCCACGTACAATTAAGTGTGAAAGCGATGCCATTGGCGTTGAACCCGAAAGCACCCGAGGGTAGATCTCCCAGGTACGTGTAGGCCACGAACTTGGGGTTGTCGCCGATCCGAGCGATGACAATAGCCGTGCGGTTGACGTCTGTGGCACCGCTGTCTTCGTTGTGCGCCACTACGTGCATGTGCTCGGATGTAAGTACGACATCTGAGCAGCGTAGAACTGGCTGGCGCGCGGAGACAGGAAAGCTTTCGGCCTGGAAGGTGGACGGAATAGAATTAGAGAACTCCTCCACGATGTTCTCCACGAAAAGCGTCTCGAATGGCACGCCGCTACCCTCGGCCAGACCCTCCAGCTCCTCCACGTAGCGCTTGAAGGCATCGTAATACGAGAAGACTATGTCAGAGGTCGCTTGCACCATCGCTAGTGTCAGGAGCAGCAATTGAAGAGCAGGAAACGTACAGGGAAGACTGCCTTGTGCACGGTCAGATACTTGTTCAGCAGCGCACGACCGGGTGTCGTCTGTGCATAAGGCAGCAGAAGCGTCTGCAGCTTGGCGTTACGTTGCATGCGGTCTTGGATCTTGTCGCGGAAGCGCGCGCCGAGCTGTCGCCCGAACTCCCAGTGCGAATCGCCGTCAAACTCGAACACCTCTTCCACGTGCGCGCTCTCCGCGTCAAAGGCACTCGCGGTCTCGCCCTGCAGCGCCGCAACCAGCGCCAGAGCCAGCGAAAGCAGCAGCAGCATGTGCGTCGTCATGGCTCCCGTCCTGCTGAGTCTATCGTCGTATGAACCTCGCCTTCCTGTGCCGCAGCGCCCGGAAGCGGCATGCGCCATACTTCTCCCCCATCTTGGTGCATTGACGTCCAGGCTGGATGAGATGAGTGTACAGCGCCCGACTCTCCGCTAAAGTGCGAGTTGAAGTGGATCCAGCGGTCCGGTTCGCTGAACCGGTTCACTCGCATCGAATGTCTATAATTCTAGAATTTTCGGCCCTCGTCCCAGCCTTTTGCTGGCCGGTGCATTTTCGCATTTTTCCCAAATATAGAGAAGGATGGCCAATCGGAAAGGTCGCGTGGCTGCCGTGATGGCCAAGAAGAAGCGCATGCCGAGCAAGAAGCCCAGCGCCAAGGCGATCAAAGCCAAGGTGGCGCCCAAGACCACAACGAGAAGCACGCGGCAACGACAGACGCAGCCACAGACGCAGCCACAGACGCAGCCACAGACGCAGCCACCTCCCGAGCGGAAGCCGTGCGTCATCGACCTCACGGACGAGCCGGAGGAGCAAAAGCTAGCGGAGGTTGAAGCTACGCAGCAACAGCAGCAGCAGGAAAGCAACGCGCAAGAGCGGGAACGATCGGCAGCGACAGCGAAAACCGTGAACATGGAGACCAGTGACTACTTTGCGGTGTTGGGACTCACGCGCACAGCCTCGGACGCGGACGTGAAGCGCGCGTACCGTAAGCTGGCGGTGCAGTGGCACCCGGACAAGAACCGCGACGATCCGCGCGCCGAAGAGAACTTCAAGAAGGTGAGCGAAGCGTATGAAGTGCTGAGCGACCGGGACAAGCGCGCGTTGTACGAGCGGTATGGCAAGGCGGGGCTAGAATACGGTGGTCCGCCACCCCGCGACGCCGACGGTGACGTCTCCCACGGCCACTTTGGCTTCCCTGGCGGTCGTTCAGGCTTCTCCACACAGCACGCGCGCGATATCTTTGACGCCTTTTTTGGCGGTGCAGACCCGTTTGAAGCTTTCTTTGGCGGTGGACGACAGCGTGGAGCGTCGAATGTGCGTCGTGGTCGACGTGCACAGGACGCGTTCGGGGATTCGCCCTTTGAATCCATGGGCTTCGGCAGCTTTGGGCACGGCATGGGTATGTCCATGATGGATTCTTTCTTCGACCAAGGTGGCTTCGGGTCCATGCACGGCGCTGGGAGCTTTTCCACGAGCACAAGTTCGTCGTCATCCACCTTCACAGACCGTAATGGCCACGTGGTGACGCAGAAGACCACAACGACAGTGGGGCCCGATGGTCGGAGCGAGACGATCACGGAAGAGTTCCGCAATGGGAACTTGGTGAGCTCCACGTCGTCTTCCAGCACCAGTCGACTGGCGAGTGCTGGTCGCATGCAGCTCGAAGGTGGCAAAAGCAGCGGCTCTCAGCGTCGCCAACGTCAGCGATACTGAGGCCATTGAGTTTGAGCGAGCGTTGTGATGCAGGAAATGCCTGGGAAGTCGCGAGAGCCTTGAACCTGACGAAGAATGGAAGCAGAAGAATCAGTGAAGAAGCAAGGTGGCGCAGAATGGAGGGAAGGAGAGTGTCAGGACGCGTTGGAGTAAGTTAATAGCAAGATGCAGAAGCGCCACGAGCCGAGTCAGACGCAAAAGCGGTGGTACACGTATCTACATCCTCGACGAAGCGACTGGGGCCCTTTGAGCCCTTCATGCCGTTTCCCATCACGCAGACACGAGTTGTTGTCTCTGCTTCAATTCCATGTCCACAGTTCGACTCAAGTGGCGGATGAACTCCAGAACGCTCGGCGATCGAGTCTATACGGCAGCAGCACAGTGCAAGGTAAGTTGGACAATAGAGCACATAGCAGCCAGCCACTAGAACTGAATACATGCTCTGCATTACCTGCACGAAGAAAGCGTGCGCCTGGAATGGCAGTTTGCGCAACGCACGTCCACTGAACCCCTCGGCGGCTTCCGCCACAAGTAGCATCGCCACAGACAGCTCCAGATCCTCACTGCCGTTCTCCGCAGCAGGTGGAACCGGCATTTGATGCATCAGGCGCTTCCTGGAGCCTTTCCTTTGCATGAGCTCGCGGTATGAATGCAACGGACGTGCACCGGACTGCAGGATCCCGACACGCTGTAGTTCCTCCACGCAACTACGAAGGATCTCATAGCGTGCGTGCGAAGACGGTGGACCAATGTACCTGGCATGAACAGCAAGGGAGCAAAGGCGTTAGTGTAAAGTTCATGTCCAAGCAGAGGAAGGCAGAACAGAAGAGAGGGCAGCGGCTCTATGTAACGTACTGCTTGATGTCCGCGCGATCCACGAAGGCTATGTCAATGGCCTCCGTAATGTTGGAGGTGGTGAGAATCAGAACGTTCGGGTGATTCTTGAGTGCGTCCAACTGTGTCAATAGCGCATTGACCACGCGAACGGCGTCCGATGGCTCCGAGCCTCCTACTGCTGCCTTACGCGCGGCCGTCAGCGACTCCACTTCATCTACATGAACATCTGTGAGCCCA
This sequence comes from Halophytophthora batemanensis, assembly GCA_023338225.1. Lineage (NCBI taxonomy): Eukaryota > Oomycota > Peronosporomycetes > Peronosporales > Peronosporaceae > Halophytophthora > Halophytophthora batemanensis. Next base: position 39,742 of record JAADYK010000009.1, read on the forward strand.
ATAGACACCGATTTACGACAAAAAGCACCTTACGCCGACACGTACCGATGAGCACACAAATCAGTGCTTCGTTGTCTTCCACGAGCTCCTGGATCTGCCGAAACAGCTTCATCACGAGCTTGCCGCTCTCCGAGAACCACTACGTGATCGGGTTAGCCCTCCCAGCTACAACAAATCTCTCCAGGCATAGCAAGAGCGGTCAGTACCTTGCTGAACAAGCTGTGCGCGTTGATCTCCAGCAGATACGCATTGGGGAACCTGAACACGACGGACGAATTCATTGCGACCACGTGTTGGTGCCAGTTAGTAGCATTATGACACTCCAGCATAGTATTACGAACACTTGCGAACACATGACACTGCGCGCACACCTGGCTGACAGACGAATGCTGAGCTTCTGGGCTAGCGCTTTGCACAGACTGGTCTTGCCTGTGCCTGGCGGACCGTGCAATAGCACGACGCGGTTCCACGAAATGAGGTGCGGATCCACCCTGGCGTCCGAGAAGCGCATGGCGGTAGCAGCGTAGTCTAGCACATTGCGCTTTATGCTCGAGTCGTAGATCAGTGATTGCCACAGTCCGTCCAGACTTCTGGCTGGCAGTGGTGTCTGCTGGCAAGTCGTCACGCTTTCGTCATCCTCCGCAGTCTCGTCCGATGGCGCTTCCTGTCGTCGTCAAGGTCATACAGCAGTAGTTCATCAGTCAATAGGGTCATTTCAGAAGTAACAGACGAGCGCCAATTGGAGAGAGGTAGTACACGCACGTCGCTGAGCTTGAATACGTGCACCAGAAGCTGTGCTTCTTGGGGAAGAATGCCACTACTACTGATGTTAGCAGCCACGTCTTGGCGGTCAACGCCTTCGCTCTCCTCTGACCCCCACACACAACAGCGTAGTGAGTGGTAAAGTTAAAGGCAACTTGAATCTCTTCTGCAAGGAAATGGCCGTACCGATCTCGGTAACCTCCATCCGTGCCACGTTCTCCTGTAGTACCGTGGCGTCGAATATGTCCACACGACCTGAAGACTCGCCAGAGAAGGATACGCATCTACGTGAGGTAAAATCTGCATAGAGCGACACACCATAGCATCTCAAGGTTGATGAATGTCACCTTCGCTGAGAATGGCATCTCTAGTGAGCAAGAACTCAGTCGTGCGTGCGCTCACGTACGCGTAGTCGGCAACGCTCTCTTGCTTCAAACACACCTCAACTGGGGAGGAACGCACAGAAGTGCACACACACACAGCCCACGCAGACTGTCAGCACAAGCATACCAGCATACAACCACCTCCACGAAGCGGCGCAGCATTACTGTGTACGCGGCGCGGCGGCCGCGGTGCAGCGCCGTCAGCCATCGCTACTTCCATTTCGCCCCTGTCGATCTCTCGCACTTGGCAAGATTGGCGCCCGAGTATCACAAATTGACTACCAGGGCGTCAATGGGGGTATTTTTAGCTCTTCGCCCGAAAGTGTAGCCATCTCCGTGTGCCTTTTCGCAACCTGATGCTCAGTTGTAGTGGTCGAGCCGCATGACGCACAGCAATGGTGACGAGTTCATGGAGATGCTGGCGCTGTTCCAAGCAGCGGGCGGGGAGAGTAACGCTGACTGCGACTCGGCGGGCGGTAACGCGACGCCGGGAGCTGCTCGAAGTCGCACCCCCGCGACCCCCAAACCCGACACGCCATCGTCGCGCGGAAGCACGGCTGCATCTGGAGGTGACCACGAGTTGAGCGAGCTATCGCTTCTGGATATACTCACGCAGGCAGCGAGCGACGTAATGGGGGCCATCCCATCCGAGCGCTGTGTTGTCTACGTCTATGACAAGGTCGCGCACTTGCTGCGGCCACAAGTCGTCGTGGATTACCACGACAGTAACACAGCGCATAACGACAAGGCTGGCTTAAATGCTGAGGAAAGTGACGCTGGGGAGAAACCCGTGGCTTGTGCGATGACAAGCTTCCCGCCAGTCGTGGGAATGGTTAGCTGCAGCTTCCTTCAGCGGCGCTGCCTGCGAATGCAGGAGCCCAACCCGGTACGTCGTCGTTTGTCAGCACTAGTATGCCACGCGCTGGGAACTAACTTGCTCTGCTGTGTACATTACAGCACCGCAACTTTCACCGCGACTACGACGCACCGAAGGACCTTGAAGTGGACTCCATTCTCTGTGCACCTCTCATCCTACGCCGTCGAGCCACCGCCGTCATCCAGGTCGGCCTTTCGTCCTTCCAGCTCACTGATACAGACCCTAAAACACGGTTGATGCCTTCTACCACCCTGACACAATTTGTCTTGTGTCTATGAAGCTGTTAAACCGCATTGATCCAGACGTCGAAACGTATTCAAGCCCGTTCGAGCAGCTACAGAGAACAGGAACCTCGCTGGAGCTCACGGAGGATGGCGCTGAAGTCAAACTGCGACGCCACAAGTCCATCAAGCCACACATAAGGCTGGGGTTCTCATCCAAGGACGAGCAGAAGCTGCTGCACTTCACCACGCACATCTCGGTAAGACCGTCTCTGGTGCCACACAGCCACACCAGAACCCGCTCCTTGATCACTCATCGCGCTGTTGTCTATCTACGCTGCTCTTCCCTGCAGCAAACTATCGAGGCCAGCATCAAGCTGCACCACGGCACGCGTAGCCAGGCCAAGCACCGCGAGGACACCACCACCAAGGCTATGGAACTGCTCAACAGCTTGAACGGGAAACTCACCGCGCGTGTGGACGAGTCGGAAGAGCTTGTGAAAGTGCCCAAGGCTGACAACGACGGCCACGTGTATATGCGTCGTGCCACACTGACGAGGCTCCCACGCAGCGTCGACGCACCTATCGATATGCTAGGCGCTCTCGTGGTCATCATGCGCATCCAGGCCATGTTTCGCGGTCGCCGGGAGCGTCGCGCTGAGAAATTTGCCGAGGCGTTGGAGCGCTACCGCGAACAGCGCGAGCGCATGCGCTCCGTGATGGTCATGCAGCGCGTCACGCGCCGCGTACAGGAGCGTAGACCTGATACTAAGCATAGCGTCGCCCCACTGGGACGCAAGTACACCACCTACCGCTTCCGAGAAGGCACTAATGATACCCGACGACCATCGCGAGGCCCCACATTCCGTACGCAACCGGTCAAGCCACTACCCAAGCGTTCACCAGCACAGCTCCAGCAGCATCTAGGTTTGCAATCGGTAGCCGAGTCTGAACGCATCAAGAAGGCGAAGCGTAGCAGCGCTGTGACCATCCAGAAGGCCTTCCGACGTCACCAACAGCGCCGAAAAGCCAGGGCCTTAGCGGACAAGTTGGCGGCAGCTTCAGCAGCGATGGCGGGCCATCCAAGCGACGCGATCACAAACGTCGTGAAGCTACAGTCTTTTGTGCGTGGCAATTTGGCCCGCAAGTGGCTGCGACGAGCGTTGGCACCGCACCGTGGACCCCCCATTGTGTGTCTGCGAGTGGCGTCGCCTCCAGCACCTGAAGGGAGCCCACCGTCTAACCAGCTCAGCCACGACGTCATACGCACTCCAGGCTCACAGATCTGCGTCTACGCTATGCCTGAACGTTCTACCAAGGCGTTACTGGTGCACCGACGCAGTCGAGTGCCGCGTCATCGTCTAGAAGCGCTTTTCGACGATTCTCGCGCCGCAGCGATGCTGGGCAAAACGCCGCAATGTCCCCAGGACGCTGTCAGTGCTCGCAATGACGACGTGGACATTCCCAGCTTCAGTCTACACTCCAGGAAGCTGGTGGCGAGTGGCGAGGCCAGCGAGAAAGCCCCCAAGACGCTCTTTAAACCGACAGCACCTCCGGCCCAACCACACTGGCGTCGAGCCGTCTCGGCCGTGCGGGAGATCGCACGCACGCCAAACTGCCAGCTCGTACCGCCAGGAGTGGAGCTCGTCAAGGGCCGTCGGGTTGCCAATGAGCGACGCGTCGGTTCCAGCTCCAGTCGTGCGCCAAGCCGCACCTCGCCACGTACTCGAGCGTCGACGTCCGGTTGCCCGCAAGCCTGCGGCTTGGACGACGCCTCTAGCAATTTGTATCGAGCGCAGGCCTACTCACTGGCATTAGGCGCTACACTACCGCTTCTGTCACAGCCACAGGCGCGCAAGAACACGGAGACTGGGTTGCTGTGCGGATTGCTGCCGGCGCAACCGCGTCGCTCGGCCACGAGCTTCACGCCATCTCCACGGCAGACTCGGCGGCCACGACGGGCTGGACGCAGCCCGAGAAGCCCGAGAAGCCCGCGGCAGCCGCCCAAGTCTCCCAAGCCGCGCCACAGCCTGCTGGAGCTGGAGGCGGACATCATGGGCGAGCTGGGGCGCCGCAGCGCCAGCTTCGCGTCCAGCAGCTCGCGGATCACGGTGCCGGGCGTGCCTGTGCTGCTGGACTGCGACGCAGCTCTTGGGCCTTCCACTGGCCGCGGCGCTTGATCGACTGCCTGCTCCTCTCCGGACTGCGCAAACCGCCTCGCCGAAGAACCCCTGGCCGTCGTCACGCGTAGGCACCGCGTCTGGCGAATCGCCGTGCTTGGACGCGAACACTTGCACGTACCCGGCGCGTTCTTTGTGTTTCCCCAATCGCTGCGACTGCGGCGGAACGCCCTCGCCGCCACTCGATTCGACTGGCGCCAGCCTCGGCTCCAGCGCGGCCCCTTCATCGCCGCGGCGCGGCGGAGTGCGGGAAGGCGCGCGTTGCAAGTCGAGACGTTTGTCCGCCCTCGAGCTTGAAGCGAGCTGTACCCATCCCTCCACTTGTCCAGCAGCTCTTGTCTATGCGGTCGACCGAGATTTGCAGCACGCGTGCTTGCCGACATATTCCGCGGGCGAGGCCAGCCCCCGACACACGCAGCAGCTCGGCAGGAGAGCCCGGCGCGGCGCAGACTGGAGGCCGCAGACGAATATCGCTCGGACGGCGTCTTCGCTTGGCTCGGCCGCGAGTGAGCGAGTGAGCGAGCGAGCGAGCGACCTGCGTGAGCCCAAGTACCTGTCATCGCGCATATTATTTATCTGCGGCGTGGGTCAGAGGGACCAGAGATTGAAGGGCGCAGTGGGCCCTCTTTACAAATCGCCAAGCGTGTCTCTCCCGATTGTCTTGGCGATTGTATGGCTCCTCCACCCCTCTCACCCGATCAGCCAAGCTGGCTTCGACCTGCGAAACTGTGGGATCGCGGCTTATCAGCTGCCCCAAGCTGGCATTAATCGAGGCCGGCGCTGCCTGGCTGGCTGCCTGGCTGCTTGTCTGCCTGCGGCGGCCTGGCCACTTGACTCTTGGCAGGCATTGACGCACCCGTATCCCGCGGCTGTACGGCTAGATACGAACAGCAGTGGTTCCTTCTGCCGCTGCCCAGCAGCACCGCTTGCTCCTTTTTGAAGGCCAAGCTGGGCAGACGTTGAGTTGCGGGGCCGCTTCAAGACGCGAGGTGGTCTCCCGTTGGCAACCCTCCGAATTGAGATAGGGCTAGGTTCAGAACCCTCGCAAAGCTGCCCGCGAGCCGGTGTTCAAGCCCGCAATCATGCCCCCCATGGATCCGCCGCGGTTTGCGGCGCTATGCCTGACCAGACAGCCCGCCTCCCGTCCTGGGGTGGCCATGAGCAACGAACTCGACTGCGGCCATTCCAGGCGCGCAACCGCGCAGGCCTCGTCTTGGCTTGGCTTGCCGGGCCGCTTGGGGGCCGGGGATCAAAACAATCGACACCTTCCGCCTCCTCAAGAAGGACAAAGAGTCGACCGGACCCCCCCAAACCACATCTTCTCTCCCTACCCCCCACAGCACCAACCGTCTCTCCGCGCCATTTGCATCGCCCCTGTCACATCAAGAACCTCCGACCCGCCATGTGTCTCCGTCACACCATACCTCGCCGCCATTTCCCCTCGTATTCAAGATCGCGGGGCGCGCAGAGCCAGGCCATCTCGAGGGAGTTCAGCGCACTCTGTGAGATTCGCGCCTGGGAAGGGGGAGCGCGGCCTCCAGACTCGGGCTTTGGGCGACCTCCGTGCGGACTCGATACTGGCCGGGTGTGAAGCCTCAGAACCCAAACGGAGCCGCGACAGCGACAGCGACAGCGACCGCAAACAGTAAGAGCGGCAAGGGAGCGCAAGTGCAAGTCGGTGTCCGTGCAAGGGCAAGACAAGCAGGCACAGGCAGCATGGCGCACATGCTGGACGCGCGCATGATGTCGCGCAACTCGTCGGCCGCGAATCTCACGGCGCGCGGCAGCTCGGCGCGGCGCAAGGCGTCCATCAGCGGGCCGCCGTCCACGGCCTCCACGGCCTCCACGCCGGGGCCGGGCAGCGGCCGGCGGCCGTCGCTGTCGCGCGGGAACTCGGCCACCGGCACGTCGAACCTGGCGGCGGCGGCGGCCAGCTTCGCGCCGGCGTCCACGCCCAAGCCCAAGAAGAAGCCGCGCAGCGGTGCTATGGCCACGCCCAACCTCATCGATCTCAAGAGCATCACGGCCGAGGAGGTGGAGTGGGAGGGGTACCTGTACAAACAGCGCAAGATCGTCAAGAGCTGGACGCCGCGCTACATTACGCTGCAGAACCGCACCATCTCGGTCTACAAGTCCAAGAACCACGCGCTCGCCAAGGAACAGCACCGCGGCCGGTGGGTGATCAAGCAGATCCTGGCTTCGTTGCCCTCGGCGGGTTTTGGCGGTTCCAAGCTGCAGCCAGAGGTGCTGGGCTTCAGCTTCCTGGCTACCAACGGTAACCTCATCCACTTCATCGCGGCGTCCGAGGTGGAAAAGGCCATGTGGATGCACATGATGCAACACAGCCTGCAGGTCGCCTCCCCCATGGAGCAGCCGACGCCCGTGCACTCCCGCCCGCGCGAACTGGTGCAGTCGCGGTCCTCGGATGACGTGGTGTCGATCGAATCGTCAATCACGACGCATCTGGCGGAGAAGTTCTTGGCGGACTTGCTGCACTTGCTGACCACTACGACTCCCGAGATGGTGATCGAACACTTGCCGTCGTTTTTGCGCCAGCTGAGCAAGGACGTGGAGCTGCTCTTCGACATGGAGACCTGTGAGACGACACAGCCGTCCTGCGTGTTCAAGGGCATCTACCACGGCCGCGAGGGCTTCGTGCACTTCGCCGCGCTCTACGTGAGCAAGTACTTACTTGCCACCGATGTGGACGAAGAGCCTACGCACAAGGCGGACGACGATGACCACCACGCATTCAGCTTCTCGAAGCACAAGCTGATGAACACGGTGTCGGGCTCCACGACCGCGGGGAAGTTGGGGCTGCAGATCACGTTCACGCCGGCGCGCCGTATCTCCCGCGTTGTGCTGTCCTTCCGGCAGCGCGGGTCGTCGTCGTCGCGTGTTCGCCGCGTCACGTCTAACCCGATGGTGATCGCGGAGCACCCAGCGTGCTTCCATCAGTACTGCCTGACGAAGCGGTCGCTGGCCCTGTCGTTCTCCGATTTTGATGTGGTGGGCGTACTTGGCCAGGGCGGCTTCGGCACGGTGGTGTTGGTCCAACGCCACCTCTCCCCGGACGAGTACTTTGCTATCAAGATTATCGACAAGCAATCGGGAGCTGAGAGCGCGCTCAAAGAACGGCGGATCTTGTCGGGTGTCCGCCACCCGTTCTTGACGTGCCTGCGCTTCGCGTTCCAGACGCAGACGAAGTTGTACCTGGGTATGGACTACTACAAGGGCGGGAACCTGTACTTGCACATGCACTCGTCCAAGATGGACCCGAACGTGTCGACGAGCAGCGGACGCCGATTCACGGTGGAACGCTCGCGCTTTTACGCGGCGGAGCTGGCAATCGCGCTCTCATACCTGCACGCGCACGGCATTATCTACCGCGATCTGAAGCCGGACAACATCATGCTGGACAAGACGGGTAACATTCGTCTGGTGGACTTCGGCATTTCGAAGCAACTGCAGCTGCAGGGCGCTCCTGGGAGCCACAACTATTCGACGGCTGGCACGCTGGCAGGCTCGCCGGCGTATATCGCGCCCGAGCAGTTGCTGACGCAGAAGCCGAAGTACGGCATGGAGGCGGACTGGTGGAGCTACGGCGTGCTGCTATATGAAATGCTGACCGGCAGCACCCCATTCTTCGACCCGAATATTTCGCAGATGTACAAGAAAATCCAGACTGCGGAGGTCAAGTACGACCGGTACCCGCCCATCGACGACGATGCGGTGGACCTGCTGAAGAAGCTTTTGGTGCGCGACCCGGCAGAGCGTATTGATATCCATGGCGTACGCAACCACCCGTTCTTTGCGTCCATTGACTGGGTGAAGCTGGAGAAGAAGGAAGTGGAGCCGCCTTTCATCCCGCCGACGGACGAGCTGATGCAAAACGTGCACGAGCATTTCCGGAACATGAAGGTGGACGAGACGATTGGTGAGACGCCCAAGACAGTGAACGGGAGAAAGGCGTCCACTGTGGCCAACACGAGTGATGAGTCGCACTTCGACGAGTTCAGCTTTGCGTATGATGCTACGCGCGACACGCTGGACGAGCTGTCGATGGCAGATGAAGGCTGGCTCGTGCGTCAGCTGCAGGAGGGCGCGGCGATGCGCGGGCGGTTGAACGCCAGCGACACGGACCCCACGTCGGAGGATATGGGTAGTGAAGAAGACATCTCGCACCCGCTGATGAACCAAGACAGCAGTGATGAGGCGGTGAGCGACGGCGAGACCACGTCTATGTAGACGCTGTCTCCGCGCTGTCTCCGAGGCGCTAGCTGCTGGCGACGACAGCGCACAACCTGGGAGCTCGGAAGTCGTGGCTATTGGCTGCGGGAGGCAGACAGATGCGTTCAAAACCAAATGGACAGGGCCCACCCAGACCAAAGAACGAGCGACCGGTGCAAAGCAAACAGTCGAAACAGCAGGCTAAGCGGCCAAAACCGAAAACAAAAACAAACACAACGAACCCGCGACACATTAGATTCACTGCAGTGGGCAAGCGTCGATGCGGCTGGAAGCTGTCAACACCAGCGAATAGGAAACAGTGGACAGCAGACGGCAAGCAAGTCAGGGCAAGATCGGTCTCGACAGGGTGGCTGCGGCGGGTATGTTGGCTGCACAATGTACATGTACTTGATGGGATCCACGTCGTGCGTTTCCGCGAATGGGGTGCATACACACATTGCACTGTACTTGCAGCGCGTGAAGTCAAGGCCGTTCAAAGAACGGCAGCAGACACGTCGCGCAGACGAAAGGGACACGGACGCTATGCACGCCCTGCCAGTCGCGTTCGCTTCTTTCACGATATTGTTTACAGGGCCGTTTGCTGTCTGTCTCTCGTCGACCATCTCCACAGGCGCTTGCTTTAGGCATACACAGATACTTCTTTCATGGCCGCTTGGGTGCGCGCGCAGACAGGGCCACACGAGCGTCCTCCGCGCTTCAAGACGATGGTGCAGTCCTCCGTCTCTTCCGGACGTGGCTTCCCACACCGGGGCTGGTGCTCGTGCTCGGGACGCACTCTTGCTCGTTGTCACTGTCTGGTAACGGCAGCGTCGGGCCGCTACGCCGGATAGATGATGCTGGTGCAGTGTTCACTGCGCGGTTGATCAGCGCAAGGTCCTGCAAGCGAGATATACGAGGGCGTGAAAGATAACACGAGTATCGTTAGTTCTCCTGGACACAGCAGCATCAGATCACGCAGAGAGAGAAAGAGACTTACTCGTGCAGGACTCTCTCCAAAGGCGTAGAGCGCGTGGGACCGTGGCGTGAGCTGTGACCGGCGGTCCAAGCGCACTTGTTGCAGCGGTGACATGAATACATTTGAGGAGCGCACGCGCTTGGGCGACGTCTGGTGCATCGATACGGGCAGCGTCTGCACTTCCGCCGACGTGAACATCTGCAGCGCCGACACGGCTGGAGACCCGAACGGCGAGGCCAGCACACCTCTCCGACGAGTGCCACGAGGAGGCGTATGTGGTAACACACTGGTCTTACCGTTGTTGTCGCTATTGGCTGAGCCGTTCTGCGCGCCCAGGAGCTTCTCTACGGCTTCGGAAGCCGCCTGTGCGATGCTGTCAGCATCAGATGCCGACGTAGGCAAGCCCACAGCCCCGTTGCTGCCTTCCTTGCGAGCTGTAAAGCCTGGCAGAGGAGATTGAGTCGCAGAAGCTGAAGACGCCGATACCACGACCGCGTCGGCTGCCGCCATCTGCGACTCCTGTAGTTGGAACTGTAGCACGAAGCTCTTCATGGCCGGGATGTAGCACCGGTTGTAAAACTTAATGATGTCGCCGCGCGAGTGCTCCGTGTCCAGTTTAATGTTGCGCGTCACACCATCATTGTTACGCGTCGAGAACGGCGCGCCGCCTCCAGACGCACCACCACCCGCCGCCTGCCGAAGCAACTGAGTGTAGCACGCAATCAAGCGCTTGAAGCTCATGGAGCTTGCCGCTGCCGACGTCTTGGGCCCACGAGCGACTTTGCACACCGCGTAGATGCTGCAGAGCACGAGCAGATCCAAGTGACGGTCTCTCAGCAGGTAGTGGTGTGAGGTCACGCACTCCTTCACAGCGGTCCAGACCTGGTTGAGGTCTGTCGAGTCCAACCCCAGCAGACTGCCGAGACGGTAGATGCGTGACGCGGCACGGGATAGCACCTTCCGGAAGAACATGCGGAGCACCGTCGCGCGGCCTGAGGAGGTCGTGGAAGGTTTCACACCGTTGCCATTGCTGTCGCCGCCATTGCTATCCAGGCGTGCCACGTCACTAATGACCCTGCCACTTGGAGAAGGCTCGAACCCCGGTGTGGACGCTGCTGGCGTTGATGCAGGTGTGCTGGGTTGCTTGGGGTCGACAGCGAGCAGCACATAAAGCCCCGAGTCCGAGCGCCAGGCGAGGGAATCCAGGATGCTGTTCTGTACGTCGCCCAGATGCTGCTTGAGCGCCACCGGTAGCTTGGGCGCGTGCTTCACAAAGCTCTCGATCGTGTTCACGAAGTGGAAGGCGTTCACGCACAGGTGCTCGAGCAGGAAAGGAAAGGACAACGTGATGAGCGAGTGCGCTTTCAGCATCACCTCGGTGCTACACGCGAAGAGCGCCGCCAAGAAGACCTCGTTGTTCAGCAACTTGGAGAAGTCACGGGTGCGTAATCGCTCGCTCTCCGAGCGCAACAGAGGCTCCAGCACGCGGTAGAAGAGTACGATGGCCAACTCTTTCGTCCGCTTCAAGCTGCCGTCTACCTCCGACAGGTACGTGCGATTCCGACCGCCCACGTTCTCATCGCTTGGGTCAACAGCCAACGTGGACTGCACAACGGACGGCGTCACTCGACCTCTCGTCCGCGCCGTCATCAGCAACTGCGAGCGCTCACGCAGCACACGAGCGATTCTCTCCGTTGGGTCGTCAGTGCAGTCCGTAAAGAACTGCCGCAGCTGCGGCGTCACGGGCGTGAGGGCCGTGCTGACCAGCGTCTCACGCACCCAGCTGCTGGTCTCCACTGCGGCAGTCACTGGTGTCTGCATGGAGCCTGGCGACGGGCGAGGACTCGCGCCAAAGGAGAGGAACCGCGCTGCGCCGGTAGAGCCTGAGGCCGAGCCCTGCAACTGCCACGACTGCACCAGTGGCGAGTTCACCCCGCGGCCTTGGGTCGACAGAGACGTCAACTGCTGGTGACGAGGTGGCGTCATGGCACTCCGCATACTGCTGGGCGTCGCACCATTCTCACGTCGGCGATTCAGCATATTGCGACGCACAGGAGACAGCAATGCATTTCCAGCCCGATTGGAGCTCGTAACGCTCGGTTTCGAACCACTAGACGCTCCAGGATTGCTCGCATCACCATCACTTCCTTTCCCTGCATCTGGTGCAGGGGTTCCCCCCATAATGGCTCGCTGGGTGCTCGTATCCAGGACGAACCGCTCGTCAAGCTTCCCGCAGCCGTCCAGATAATCTCGGCGGTACAGCGCCGAGAGTCTCTCGACATTGGCAGCCAGCACTTCGTCCGCGAAGATGGCGGTCTCCAGAGCCGTCGAGCTGTCGGTCGAAGTCATACGTAACGTCTTGCTGTCCTTTAGCTGCTGCAGCACCAGCGCCAAGTGACCCGAGGCGCGCGTCACGTCATCAAGATCCACTTTGGGTGCAGCACACAAAGCCTCCAGGATCTCTTGGCCTCCTAACTGCTGTGAACTAGTCACAGATGCGGGAGTGGAGCTGTTCAAAGCCCCCATGGCACTCAGCGCCGCCGCCACTTCCGCTTCGACTGACGGCTGCGAGGCGCGCAGATTGCTGATCACCAAATGCAGCACGCTCAGCAGCAGGTTGTAGAGCTGTCCCAGTCCTGTATAGTGCGTGCTGAGTCGCCGTTTAGCGAGCAGGAAGAGCAGCCACCCAAAGTCACTCAACAGACGCTGGCGTTGGTTAGTGACGTCGTTCAGCTTTGCGTCGGTCTTGATAACGTCGTCCTCCATAGCGCTTTCCGGCTCTGGATCTGCTGGTTGCGATGTATCCTCTTTCATATGACTCTGGTTGTTTTGCACCGTCGTGAGCGGCGGCACCAGCTTGTCCCAGAGCACGCGGTACTTCTCAAAGAGTAGCGCGGCCACCGTGAACTCCTCCTTGAGAAGCGTCGTGACCGCCAGCAGCTCCGGCTCCAGCAGTAGGCGGTTGAAGAGACTCGTAAAGTACAAGAGGAACTCGCGCAGACTCACATGCGCCTCCGCCAGTAGCTGCACCAGGTGCCACGTCGACGTGGAAGCCGAAGTGGAAGCAGCCGCGGACATCGCGGGCTCCGACATCTCCACGTCGCCGTCTGCGGCCACCACGCCGCGACCACGCGCCTGCTGCTCACGCTCGCGCTCTTGCTTGAGCTCCCGCGCCACGCCCGTGGCCACCACCGCCACGAGCGCCCACACCTTCTCCTCCTCCGCCTCGATGCTCTTGGTGTTCACTGCGTTGTGGCCACTGGACGCAGGGAACATCTGGTCGTACAGCGCCTGCGCGTCGCGCAGCAGCCCGTCGTCGGCGCTGATAGCCGCGAAGGCGCCCGTGGTGCTCGCGGCGCTGCCGGCCGCGAAGAACCGGCTGAGCGCTCGCTGCGGCCGCGGCATTCCCGCCATTTTCACTGAACGCTGGTTTGCTTCAAGGCCAACTGAGGCGCCAAGAGAAGCGGGCGGGAAACGAGGTGGGGGGATCCAATCGGTGCCAGCAGGTACACAGATTGTGGGAGTAGCACGCGGACCGCGGACCTGAATGCTGATTCCCATTCACGGTGCCTCTGTGATCGCATGTGCCTGTCATACAGCCTGCGTCAAGGACCTCAGTTTCTATTTTTGGTGTCCCACTAAAACTGCGTGCAGAAACGCCGCGCCGAATCATTTCGCTCCGCTGCTCCAAGCCCGTAATAACGCCAGGCGCAACCCTTGATAAGGAGTCGCGACGCTGCACACAACTCGGCTATCAACGGGCTCCTCTCCGCCGTCCAACTCGGAACTAAGCTCCACTTCACTCCGATTAACAGAAATGCCGTGTCGTGGAAGAGTTGTCTCACATAGTCAGTCGAATGGCCTCGAGCCATCATTCTCCGAGTTGAGCTTCTCTGCCTGGCAAACGCCGGACCGGACCGGACTGCTACTGGCTGCCGCTGCACACGGCGCCATGTTCCTCCTGAAGCCTCCGGCTGCGCGTGCGTCAGCGTCGGCGCCAGCGCTCGCATCACCCGCGGATGCAGCTTCTCCGCCCGCCGCGGGCTCTACGAGCCCCGCCAGCCGCATGTGCGAGGAGTTACGCGCCAGCGAGTGGAAGTACGTGGCCGAGGGCGGCGCCAACGTGCTATTCCGCCACCGCCCACCGCCCGAGCAGGCGCTCAGCGCGCTAGCCAGGGAGTTCAAGGGGAAACTACTGCGTGTGAAGAAGTGCGACATCGCGGCGGAGGCAAAGAGCACGCCCAGACGCCGCAAGTCTTCGATCAGTGGCAAGAAGAGCAGCACCAAGAGCACGAGCGGTGGCAACCCGCACTACCCGCACCCGAAGCAGGTGCTAGAGTACGCTACGGACGAGATTATGCCGTACTTAGAGAGTCGGCTACACGGCCAGAACGGCCGGGAGCTGGCTGGGCGACGAGAGAACACGTACCTGCAGGTGGCGGAGCTGGTGGACGTGGCGCCGGGTTTCCTGGTGGATCTGAACGCGCAGTTGCTGGCGCTGGAGTCACGGCCAGCGCACAGACGCCACAGCCAGATCGACGTGTCATTGCAGTGTGTCATGGTGCTGCCGGACGTGACGTTGCCGCCACCGCCCGAAGCAGACGAGCACCCTCCGCTCTTCTTTAAGTCGGCTCAGAGCATGATGGAGGACGACAAGGAAGCCGCAGACGCCCTCACACGGCGCGAGTCCATGACGGAAGCGTCCGACGAGGAACAGCAAGAAGAGCAACTGCAGGAAGAGGAACTACAGGACGAACGGCAGCAAGACGAGGCGCGGCTGGACGCGTCGGACGAAAAGCCGTACGTGGTGAGCAGTAGCACAAGTGTAAGCAGCGCGTCCGACAAGGACGACGACGACGACGATGAAGATGAACACCAAGCAGAGCAACTGCCGGCTTCCTCACTGAGCCGGCACCAGGCGCCGCGCACTGCTAGCAGCAGCTTCCATAGCGGCACGAATGTGTTCGACTGCTGCTTCCGCAACATTTGCGTGGAGCTGAAGCCCAAGATCGGGTTCAAACCCAAAGGAGCGTTGGTGCGGCCCACCAAGGCGCGCGTGTGTCGCTTCTGCATGCACCAGCACTACAAGAAGCGCGCGGGCAAAGTGGAGGAAATCAGCCAGTACTGTCCGCTGGACTTGTTCTCGCGCGACCCGAAGCGCAAGCGTCGAGCACTGCGGGCGCTGCAACGCACGCCGCAGAACAATTTCAAGGTGTTCGTGCGCTCCGAGCAAGACGAAGTGGTGAACGTCATCACGGGCCTTAGTGCCGACGCTCTGCCTAAGGGCGCGGCCCAGTCGCGCTACTCGTATTGTCGTCGCAAGCGCATGGGTTTCCGTCACTCGTGTCAGTCCATTGGTACGGAGCACGATTTCGCCTTTGGCAACAGTGATGAGGACGAAGAGGACGATGAGAGACAGCATGGAGGCAGTCACGAACCGCTTATGCCCGACGTGGTGGAGCTCATTGCGCAGGTGCTACAGGAGTTGGACATCCTGGAAGACCTCAAGCAGATGCAGCTACTGGACCACATCTCGGTAGACGGCATCTGGCATCTACAGCGACTACTACGCCGACTGGAAGAAGAGGCGAGGAAGGTGAGTACTGCGGTGCCTGTAGGTGAATTGGTGGCCAAGTTGCGTCGACGACAGGAGGAGGACGGCAGTCAGGACGGAGATGTGGACTGTGAAGGCAGTCTGGCCCGTTGTGTGGCCTTCTTGCATGTGGCTATCCACCAGCTTCCAGAACTGGCTGTCCTGCGGGACGTGGCGTCCTGGGAAGAGCTGTCACTGACCCAGTTCCGCGAGCTGTACGCACAGCTGGAGAAGCGCTTCCAGGTGGCCACGACGCTGAAGGACTGCTCACTGCTGCTGTGTCTGCGTCGCGCTCCGGCCGAGCAACCTGCGACTCTCACAGCCAGCAAGAAGACACTGCGGTTCGAGCATCTGCGCGAGTTTGAACACCGCGTGCGCTTCCGCGACTTGGCGTTCGACTGCGTGGTGGCCATCGTGGACCTGGACGTCAAGTCGCACAAATCCGTAGAGGACTACTATCGCCTGGACGACAAGATCGTGCAGAACTTCCGTCGCGAGTTCGGCGACCGCGGCGTGGCGCAGGCGCTCTGCCATGAAGACTGAGCCGAGCTGAACCGCTCGCACGCGACTGCCAAGCCCAGGCTGGACGCTTCTGCTTCGCTGGAGACGACACTGGCCCCAGGCGACGCAATCGGCGCTGTCCTGGCTGGCGTCCTGGCGCCAGGCGGATGTCATCTCAGTCGGTGCTGAACGCTCGGGAATGCCAGGTGAGCCCCATGCAGCCTGCGATCTCACTCCCCATCTCGCCAGGACCTGGACGCCGTGGCCTCGCCATGTGTAAGTGGCTGACGAATAGAAGTGCGTGCTGTGACTGCCCTGCTTGCTTTGGATCTGATCCACACGTGCATGTTACTCGAGGGGTCACACAAGGCCATGACCGTCGTCGGGCCGCGGTGGCAGCGATAGGGACAGCTAGCGATAGCTTCACCTGGTCTGGCTGCGTTCTCTGGCAAGAAGGCCCCACCGGTCAACGGCCAGTTTGTGTCGCAGGGACAATCTTTCCATGTTGGAGGTGGTTTCGCTTTCGCTGTGCTGGCACGACATCCGTCCAGCGACTTTGCATGCGACTGCAACTTGCTCGGCTCTCTTGGCGCCACCGCTAGCGCCACTAGACCGCTTTCTTGGGCTGTCGCGCGCCCAGAGCGCTCTGCTGCTGCTGCTGCTGCTGACGGCGAACGCGCGCGGTTTCTCGCTGGAGCACCGCCACCCGGGCCGGGTCTGGCGCAGCACCACAGAGAAGAGAGGGCAGCATTAGGTCATGTGACGCGAAACGCATACTGGCGCAGGTTGAAGCTGGCCATGCATCTAGATAGGGAATCGGGCATATCTGGGAGATCCCCAAAGGGTACCATTGGCGGCCGCGAGCGCGCGCTCTTGGTGGCGCCGC
Source organism: Halophytophthora batemanensis (assembly GCA_023338225.1). Taxonomy (NCBI): domain Eukaryota; phylum Oomycota; class Peronosporomycetes; order Peronosporales; family Peronosporaceae; genus Halophytophthora; species Halophytophthora batemanensis. The sequence continues at coordinate 56,351 of JAADYK010000009.1, forward strand.
GCCGCGAAGTCCCGGTACCGCTGGCGCGCCACGTACAGCAGCAGCAGCGCGCCCAGCAGCTTCCAGCCGTGCGTCTCCAGCGTCCACTGCACGAGCGCCGCCAGCCGCGAGGCGTCGGTCGCGAACCCGCGCTCCATTCTGCGGTGCTGCAGGCCAGAGGGTGTATCTGTCTGTCTGTCTGTCTGAGCGCAATCGCATTCGGGTGGGGCAAAACCCCCTAAAAATAGTCCGCCACGCGCCCGGATGTCTCAGAGATCCTGCTCGGAGTATGGGGGCACCCTTTTTCCACCAACGTATATGAGCCGTATATGAGCGTGCGTACGCGGCGGAGGAGAAAGCGGAGAAGGTTGGTGTCGCCCGAGCCATCACATCACATCTCAACCGTCCTCCTGGTGTCGTGGCGCTCGAGCGGATGACGACAACGACCGAGTGTGCGCTGCTGCTCACGGGGCTCTCGCTCCTGCTGGCGACCGTTGGCGCTCTGGGCATTTCGCGATTGCACAGGACGCGCTCAAGACTCGGTCACGAGCATACGCATTGCGCTGCCGCCTCTTCGCCTGATCGGGAAACGCCCGCGACCCTGTCGACATCCTCAGCCTCTTCTCCGCCGGCTCCTCCGACTCCGATTCCGACCGCTCACCGCGACGACATGAGCCACGCACCCACGCCCGCCGCAGCTTCGGCCATTCTGCAATCCGTACTCGACGCGCTGTATCACTTCACCGGTCTCCCGCTGCTCATGGTACCCCAAACTGACCCCAGCGCACTCACATCTCGGCTCTCCCAGGCGCTGGCACTGGCGCCGACCGAGACGGAGCGCATGCGCGCCGACAAGAAGAACGCCGAGCTCACGCCCGCCACCCCCACGTTCCGCCGTCGCTCGTCCACTGTGAGCGAGGTGTGTCCCGAAGACCTCTCGTCTGCCAGCGAGCCGGAAAGCGACTCGGACGACGACTTGGACGACTCCACTGCCCCTACGACATCGCCAGCACCGCCATCTAACGGGCTGGAGCAGTGCCAGCTCCTGGACGGCTTGGACTTTTTCCTGGCGCTCAGCCAAGTGCGTGCAAGAACCGTGGAGTCGGTACTGGAGCTGGGTGTGGCGAAGGCCATGGCCAGTTTGCACGAGCGCCAGCAGACGTACTCCATCTCGGTCATCAGCGAGCGCTACCCAGACTTTACGTGTCTTCCCATGCCCACACCGGCACCCACACCGGCACCCACGCCCACTGCTCGCGGCTCCGCCGTGCGTCAGATGCCCTGTGCCACACAGAAGCTGGAGAAGCAGCCACACATGGACCTCCTGTCGGCGTTGCGACTGCCTTCGGCGGCGTCCATGGCGCGCGGTTGCCCACAGCTGAAGCTGGAGGCCAAGGAGGACGGCGAGCTGGGCGTGCGTCGCGCCTCGGCGCTCTCGTCTCCACGACCGGGGGCAGCAGGCAAGGACACAGCGAGCTCCATGCGGGCGGCCTAACTCAGGCCCTAGGCGTCCGTTGGCAACCTTATTCTCCATTTCGACACCTAAGTACACCCCCCCAAAGGGCACGATAGATCCACGCACGTACAAGATATAGAAAACATGAATGAACGAACACCCATTGAGTTTGAATGGTGCATTAGCGCTTCTTGCAGCAAAGCCTGCGCCCCCGCGTGCTCCTAGCGCCGTGACACGTTGGGATACATGCTCCCATGGCTTGCCGCACGCCAGCCTCTGCAGCCACTACGATGCAGCCAGCCACCATCGGGTTTCCACGCCTTGCGATCGACGGCACGGGTTCAGTGGTGGCATCTGTCTTGACCTCGTCTGCTTGCTACATTTTCTCTAGTGGCGCCCGCAGCCGAGCTGACCCTGACGCCATTCTCCGTGCCTCCAGCGCCGGTTGCATCTTGCTCCATGCAGGAAGAAGCAGATCTCAGTCCGCCGCTTGCATTGGGGCATGTGGGGCACTCGGCAAGATTGGTTCACTCGATAAATTCCGACCCGTACCTGAGGAAATCGGACTGGACAAGGGTTCTTCGCACAGCAAGCCCGATCCGGACATCTCGAAACGCCAGACTCAAATGCACGCCGGAGAACCTCTGGCCCCACTCATCAGTGCTATTCACGACTCGGCAGAGTATGTTGCCTACGGTCTACGGCATCCAAGCGCGCGTACTCAACCGCCTCTCCCGGTCAAGAATCGTTTCTTCTTCCTGCATCATAGAGGTACCGACCTGACAATATGTCGTTGGACAGGCTGCCACGGCCCGGAAGCACTGAAGCATTGCTGTTGGCAGTGCAAACGAGTGTGCCAGGTGTGACAGCGCCTTTGGTCAACCTGGTCTCCTCTCGTACGACAACACTCGGCCAAGACCGAGTCCTTTGTGGGCTCGGACGGGATCATCCACAAGCAGTGGGGTGACGACTTGAAGTTCGCGCTCACGATCTGGCTCTGCTTTCGAGGGGTCTTCCTGCTGGAGATCTGGAAGACCCGCAACACAGCTGTCTTCGGAGGCCGATCTCCGCCCACAGGAACAGTACTGGAACAAGCCATCGACCAGCTCTTTGCGACGCACCTACGCCCCCTCCACTGACGTCGGTCAGAGCTGCAGATCGACGAAACAGCACTCGAGCAGATCACCTCGACGCTAGCGACGCAGTCGAGGGCTACTAAGTCATCTCAAGCTCGATCAGTCTCACAAGTCACATCCGACGAAGATCCTTCTGGACGCAGCATGGACTGACTCAAATTCGGCGACAAGGCCCCATTCTTGTGCCCGTTTGGCTGCCACTTGGCCGGCAAGGAGGGTGCCGTTGCGGCCGACACCAGCCCATGCAAGGTCTGCCGGAGGTCCTGCTCAGACAGCGAGAGCGTGATGGCTTTTCTGTTGTTCATGTACTTTGAGAAGCGCTTCAAATCTACGCGGGATGCGCTGAAGAGCGGCTTCGAGCTGGACATCTTCCTACCCGAGCCTTCGCCTCGCGTTCGAGTTTCAGAGGACACAAATCTATACTGGACTCACTTCTTCTGTCCTTGGTTGGGCCGCCTCGAAAAGTAGGCACCGTTCATCTGCTTCCTGGAGAAACTCCATCCAAGTGACGTTCGAACTGGTATGACGCCCAGCTCACCCTCGATCCACCAACATCACGTATGCCAGGCCGAAGCCTGCAACAAGTTGGCTCAGCTCGAGAACAAGTGTGTGCGCCGCGGTGGTAGGCACGTGCTCCCGGAATGGCTAGCCGCCTGGCGAGAAGTGGTGGTGCATGTATTTGACATGGTGGAGGCTCAGGCTGCAGTGCCAAGACTTGTGTTCGTAAGGCCCAATCGTGCGGGTAGTGCAAGGTGCACGGTGGCGGACGGCATTGTGCCGAACGCGGATGCATCAAGTGTGAACGTGTTCAAGGCCATTGCGTCTCACTCTGGACAAAGAGGAAAGACACCTCCGATGCCAGCAAACGTCAGCGCAAGTGCAGCGGCTGCGAGAATGCTGGAGCGGCTGTTACGCGCACAAGAACACTCAACTACTCCACGGCTATGGACACCGAGCCATCCACACCAACAAACCCCGCACCAACTGCACAACTTTCATATGCTCCTCCCCCAAGAGCTCTCGAGACGAAAGCGCGAGCATCCTCGCATTCAACGAACAACGGCCGAGCAGGCATCTCCGGGCACCCGGACTCCAGCAGTCCGAGTGAGCAGGTGTCCGTTCTTTCAAGAAGATGTTGCGCGCGGCGTTCACGTCGCGGCCGAGGATCAGGCCGCAGTACGAGCACGAGGAAACCTTCTCGCTGGTGATGCTGCGGTTGGTGCTCCAGCAGCACGAGCATGTCTCGGAGAAGCTCCGCCAGCAACAAGTAGTGCAGAATATTGCTCACGTCTGGTTGGTCCTGGTCTCTTACGTATCACGAGTAAGCTAGCTGATAGGCTAACTGATCTGTGATTGGCCAATCCTGGCGGTGGATAGTGAACGTAAAAAAGTGCTGGAATTCAGTGGTAGGAGCTGCCGTTTTCTGGTGGTAGAGCTGCGACTGCAGAGCACTGCGTGCTGAGCTGATGCGCGCCGGGCCCCGAGTGACGGCGAGCGGCAAAAAGTAGCGTCCTCGAGGGGACTCGAACCCCCAATCCCCGCCTTCGGAGGGCGATGCCTTATCCATTAGGCCACGAAGACTGCCGTGCCCCTCAAAAGCATCAAGACTCCATTTGCTCTGACGTCAAACACGCCCATCTACCACAAAACGGCACCCTCTGTCTGTTGATTGGCCTAAAAAACACCCCCGATGGCTGCAGCTCATCCATTGGACAAAACAACACATTCCGCGGAAGACGCGCACAGGAAGCGAAGCAGACTTGGTGCAGAGCTGCCGGCGTGTGCGCGGCATGACCTCTCCCCCGGCTGCTGCGGCCTCGGACGCGCCCACGCCACGTGAAGGAGCTATGTCTGCATCTGTTAACACGAGCACGTCGCTAGCGCTGCCCTCCGCGACCCCGCAGTCGCAGCAGCAGAAGTCCTGCACGAGTGGTCAATCGCGTCAAATCGACGCAGGGGTGGACTCCAAACTGCGCGAGATCGTGGGCTCTGACGGGCCCGACACGCACAACGCGCGGCAAATCCAAGAGCAGATTGCACAAGATCCTTACGAGGCGGTGCGTCGCGGTCTGAAGGAACTCACCGAGATGGCGACCGAGAATGAGAGCAAACAGGCAGGTGGATCGGTAGCAGGTGAGTCCGTGGTGAGAGATACAGAGGTGCAACAAACTCTGCAAGAGAGCGAGACGAAAGAAGGCGAGCAGGAGCTGCGGGACCACTCGGCTATGGCGCGGGACCTGGATATGCTGGCCGAGACGGTGCGTTCCATTGTTCACCAGGTCGCACAGCCCGAAGCTGCCGAAGAAGAGCGTTCAACAAGCGCTCAGATCAGTACACAGGCTCAAACCGCAGCAAAGAAGCAAATTTCGACTCTGAACGGCGTCCAAGGTGGCTATGGAATTGTTGCAGCTACTGGTGGCACGTCCACCAAGCCTTCGCGGGTGGAGTACTCAAAGGAGTTGCGTCAAACGTGCGTGGTGCTGCACGCCAGCGGGTTCACATACCGGCAGATTGCCGAGCAATTGTCGATGCCCACACCGTCCGTGCAGTCTATTGTCCGACGTTCCGCTGGCACTTCGACCTCTACAACAACAGCAACGTCGGATACCCTTCCACGTCGACGTGCCGGCAGACCACGAGCTATTACCGAAGCCATGGAGCAGCGGATCATGGCGTTAGTGCGCTCTGACCTTCGTGTAAGTCCTCGTGTGGTGCTGAAGACGCTGGGGAAGGAGTATCCAGGTCTGGGAGTGTCGTTTGAGACCATCCGGCGTCGCGTTCAGCACTGTCGGAGTCAGCTTAACGCTCGACCGGACCAACTTTCAGGCGAACCGGGCGGATCTCCAGCACTTTCAGCGGCTGCAGATAGTTCTGCAGCTGCTAGTTCGACAAAGCGCCATCCTTCGATTGCCGCGGGACAGAAGCCGAAGCAAAAGAAGCCCAGGGGTGCTGAATACTCGCACGAGACACGAGCACAGTGCGTCCATCGACACGAAGTGGAGGGTGCATCTTATGCCACGATCGCCAAAGAGATGGACATGCCTCAGGACTCAGTCCGTTCCATTGTACGGAAGGCCAAGCGTACTGGTAGTGTGAGTTCAGCGCCGCGTAGTGGCCGGCCGCGGAAGACGAGTGGGATTGTGGACAAGGTGATTTTGCAAGCGGTCAAGACCAACGAGCGCTGCAGTGCCAAGGCCATCCAGGAGGAACTGCAGCGGGTCTTTGGTGTTAAAGTGTCGTCTGAGACAGTGCGGCGCCGCGTGGTGGCACATACGAAGCAGCGGTTGATGGCCATCTCTACTGGTGTTACAACACATCCAGCAGAAGAAAAGGAGCCCAGCACAAGCGCATCTGCGACCGCAGCACAGCGGGAGTCAACGGTGGACGTGTCGTCATCTGTTACGATTCCAGAGACTGCCAATGCGGTACTAGCGAACTCGGTGTCGTTCCAGCAGCTGCTGCATCAAGAACGAAGTGTTGATGCTATTGATACGGCTGGAATCACCGCGTTATCACCTCCTCTTGTCGATGTCGAGCCACCTACTGATGTTCCAACGTCACAAGAAACCTCGACCCATTCGTCAGTAGTCGCTGCTCCGGAGACACAAGTACAAGCTTTTGCATTGCAGCAGAATGTAGCTGTGGCTGCTGCGACTTCTGCTCCAGCGCCGAAGAAACGACGAGCGAAGCGTGGGGAGTACAGTGTGACCATGAGAGAGCAGTGTGTGGCGCTTCACGCGCAAGGTTACGGCTACCGACGCATCGGCAAGACGCTGGACATGCCGCATACGACGGTACGCGCCATTGTGGAGAAGGTTCAGCGCACGGGAAGTGTACTGCCAGCTCCTAGGAGTGGTCGACCGCGCAAGACGGACGAGATCGTGGACAAAGTGATCCTGCAGGCCGTGAAAGCCAACGAGAAGAGCTCGGCGCGACTCATCCAGGAGCAGTTACTGGCGGCTTACGACGTGCGTGTGTCCTGCGAGACCATTCGCCGCCGTGTCAAGGACCACAGTCGCCAGTGCCTCTCACAGGCAGCAGCATCCTCTACTGTGGTCACTCCGCCGCCGCTGGCAGCGCCAAGACCTGCAACGAGTCAACAGGAGGAGATACTGAGTGGAGCGGTCATGATGGCTGAGAGAGGCATAGTTTAACGCTCTTTTCGTTTGCTGCTGAATCACAACATAATGCTCGGTTTGCTTGCGTCGCGTGGGGTTTACTAGACACTGAGACGAAAGTATCCTAAGCAACACCACACCACATGGTCGCACCAAGCAACCAAAAGTCGCCATGAGCGTGGACGGTGGAGAGATGCCTCCCAACGACGCCCAAGTGCACCACCTCGCCGCCTTCTGGGTGGACAACGCCGGGCTTACGCGCTGCCGTGTGCTTCCTCGCAACCGTGTGCCGGTTTCTGGCACCTCGGGTGTCTCCGTGACGCTTACCAGCGCCATACAAAGCATGCCTTGCATGTACGACTCGCCGCTCACGACACCAGTGGGTACAGCACAGCTCACGCTATCCAGCGAAGCAGTAGCGTCAGCCGCACCGCTAGCTTGGATGCCTGGAGCTGGCGCCTGCTTCGGAGATATGCTACGGGCGGGTAAAGCCTGGTCGCACTGTCCTCGCAGCTTCCTACGTAGTCAAGCGCGACAGCTCCTGGAAGAGCACAAACTCCGCGCCACAGTGGGGTTTGAGCTTGAATTCACATTGCTACGAGGCCATCACACTTCGGATATGACGCCAGTGGACTCGACGCTGTACTGTGAAGCGCGGGCGTTCCATGACCCTAGCAGTTGGGGATTACTTCAGCGCATCGTTCGCTGTCTGGACGAGGAGCTGGACATTCCAGTGCAGCAATTTCACGCCGAATCGGGCAGCGGACAGTTCGAGATCAGCATTGGGCCGTTCAACACTTCTCCAGACTGCGATCCGGTGGAAGCGACGGTGGAAGCTGTGGACAAACTGGTGCTGACGAGGCAGTGCGTGTACGGCCTGGCTGCACAAATGGGCTGGCAAGCCACCTTCGTGCCTAAGCTGCGCAAGTTGGAGGCGGGGAATGCTGCTCATACGCATCTAGGGCTTCTGTCCATTGACGATGGAACCAACCTCCTCGCCAATACTTCGGCCAAGACTCAAGCTCAAAGCTTTGTTGCAGGGATCCTGGATCAACTGCCGGCCATGTGTGTACTACTGGCGGGGTGCTACAATTCGTACGAGCGTCTGCAGCCGCGGTGTTGGGCTGGCGCTTTCCAGTGCTACGGCTTTGAGAACAAGGAAGCTCCCATCCGGCTTGTCACTGATGCCAACGCGGTCTCAGAGAGCCAAGACGACTGGGATACCGTGCAGCACTTGGAAGTCAAGACGGGCGATGCAACGGCTAACCCGTACGTAGCTCTGGGTGCTTTGCTGGCAGCGGGAATGCACGGCATGCGACGCGAGTTGTCACTACCGCCACCCTGTGACCAAGATCCAGCAATGATGGCTGAAGCTCAAAGACCTCCTGCGCTGCCGCGGTCTCTGAACCAAGCCATTGAGGCCATGAGAAAGCGGAAGAGCTTGTGGCAAGAGATCCTGACACCGTCGTACTTCGACTTGATGTTGGCGATGCGCGAAGCGGAGAATTCGCATTACTCCGTGCTGGACCGTGATGAAATGCTGCGCCAACTCGTTCAGAGATACTGAGCCAAGCTGATGGCAGCGAATATCGTGTGAACCAGTTCAAGTGCTGCAATATTGGAGTGCGCCAAAGTTCAAATGGGCTGGCTTCAGCTTTCATAAAATGGTGTAGCTGCGGGTTCTTGGCTTGAGTCGCCTTTGGCAAAGCGCTAAGCGATTCCTGTGGCTTTTGTTCACATGATCTTTACCATTGCGGAGCCGACAGGAACTTCATGCTACTCGAGATCAAAGTCAGAAGCTGCTCTCAGTCGTCAACTGGGGCTGAAGGTTTCTAGCTGTTCTTCGTGGAGAATAGGGAGGACTAAAGTAACAAGTAACCATGAGAAGCGACGAGTGCTATATGCTGGGCGAGTAAAGAGAGGGGATCGATCGAGACTTTGTCTCCTCCTAGAGCAGAACCTTGGACCGATCAGTACTGCCGTGCCTGCATAATGCTCAGTTGGAGCATCGCAACTTTGGGACATCCTTGCTGCCCAAGCCCCGCAGTTCGGCAATTTCAGAGTGCACTTGCCTAAAGAGGACGGCGACTCAGGTAAAAGACTTGCGCGACAATACATATTTCATCTGCTTGCATGCACTTTGCGATCAGTGCTTATACTACCGAATCCTTCGTTCGTACCTGCTACTCCTTAGTTGATCGACACGTCAAAGGACACGTCGTCCTCCGAGAAGGCCGGCTTGCGACACAGTGGACACGTGGTGCTGGCGTTGAACCAGTCGATGACGCAGTCTTCGTGAAACTGATGTGAGCACGGAAGTCTCACGAGCTTTTCTTCAAACATGCCGCCTGCGGTGTTGTCCCCTGCGTCTTCACCCTCATCCTCCGAGTCAATATCGTCCAGACAGATGCAGCACGAGCGATCCTTGTGCGCGCCGTGCACCTCAGAGGATACCTCTACTTCTTGAAGCGCCAACACCGCAGCAGTCTGGCGACGGTTGATCTCTTTCTGCTTCTCCGGGATATCGAGGAAGTTCTCCAGTTCCTGAAAGATCTCGCGCAAGTTGGCAAAGGCGACCGTCTCTTCCGACTGTGTGTTAGCCAGGAACACAGAGATGTCCACGTACGCGTCGATCATCCTGCGCACGAACTGCTGCAGCTTCTGCTTGCGCTCCGCCACGATGGCCTCCGTGTCGCAGCGCATGTGCTTGCGCGGGAAGCTGGGCATCTCGAGCGCCGGCAACAGCATGTTGCTCGCGAGCGCGAACTCCTTGGACTGCAACTTCTTGGTGTCGTCCAGCTGCAGCTCCCAGCGCTGGATGAGCTGGAGTAGCGTGCGGCGGAAGTAGAAGAACTCTGAGTAGCGTTTGGCCAGCGCCCACTCGCCGGCATCCGAGTTGCGCGCCTTGCTGCGGATCTGCAGTTTGTAGACTGTGAAACGCACGGCCTCGAAGTGCAGCGTCGCGTACAGCGCCTTGGTGCGGATCTCCATCTTGTCCATGTCGTGGCGGCGAGCTTTGTGCAGGCGGCGCGACGGGCCGTCCGTGAAGAAGTCGAGCGCGGAAGACGACGCGGGGGAGGTAGCGTCGGATGCCATTGTCGGGCAGGAGTTTCTGGCAGTGAGCGACATGGTGCGCGATCCGTGGCTGAAGAGAAACCACTTGAGATGAAGGCAGCCGAATCGGAAATGAAGGCTGCTATGGGGAGCGGCGGGAAGCTCCGGAGGCCACAAGCCAGTCGCATCAAAGGGATGCGACAGTATTGGGGATGGGCAACCCTACCGCAAGAAAAAAGAATCGAGCTTGAACAAAGTATGGTCATCTGAAATGACCGTTTGATGGTACTGACGTTGGCGCGGGGTTCAGACCGCTGGCACCTTATTTGGAGATTGCAGCATGCACTGTCAGCTGGTCAATCTATTGCTTCATCTCCCGACTGAATTTTGCAAGTCATGTCATATCCTGGGGTTTTCGTGATTCAAGAAGGAGCGCGCTCAAAACAGCTGGGCGGGCCAAGAAAAAGAAACTGACTTGGGATTTGTATGCTCCTTGTCATAGTGAAATCAAAAGAATTTATGGTGAGCGAGAGGTTTTGGAGCCGATTGAATTCCACCAGCACGTCCAAGACAAGCTTGGTTTCACTATGATTGGGAAAGGGTAGAAAGGGATCAAAGGTTGAAAATCCCAGGCCACCAATGAGACAGAACACATGGAGTCGCCCACACCAAGTCGGGGCTGCCTTGCCGTGCTTGCGTCGACTGCAGCAGATAGCTTGCCTAGTGCCAAGCCTGCACACACGACGCACAAGTAACCACAGCTCAGGAACTCGTATTGTGTCGTGCGTGCGCTGTCGAATGCGTCGGGCCGACGGAGATGGACGTGAATCCTTCTCTGTGAGTCTCGGGTTGGGAGAGAAGCTGCTAGTGATCTGTGGCAGCAAATCCGCTCGACGCGGACACAAACAAGCGGCTCCTGGACAGACCAGGCGGAGGTCACGTCCATGCGTGCTGTGCCTGCCGGTGCACGAGTATCAAGCCTGGATCGTGTTTGCCTTGACAACTCAACCAGCACTACTCATTCCAGCAAGCCAGTCAATCAACCGGAATACACCTGCAAAGTATGGTTATGGCGCGAGCCATGCCGAGGTATCGAAACACCCTAAATCGCACGCTAGCTAGCCTTCATCTCCAGGGTGTCCAGGGTGCCGAGTTTTTGCTCAGCGATTGGCCGAGCATTCGCTCCTCTGGACGTGGCCCGACCTGGATCCTGGAGGGTTTCGAGGACGTGACACGTCTGTGAGTCCGAGCGGGAATCGCGCGGAACAATCCATGCCTCCAAGTGACATCGTAGAGTCACTGTCGGGTGGATCGAGCAAAAACGGCAAGACGATCACGGTGCAGCGCCTCGCCCTTGAGCCGCTCCAAGCTATTGATGCCAGCGTTGACGTCGCAGTTCCAGAAGCGCGCCTTGCATCAAGCGTTGTCACAACGCTTCACGGACGAAGATCCCTTACACCTGCTCTCCCCTTTGGCTCGGTTGCGCGGCATCACCTTGCCATTTGTGCTTGCGCCTCTTGCTCACTTTGGTGTCCACGTCGCAGGACACGGAAGACGGCGTGCGGTGGCACTGTGAATAGAGCTTGCTCGCCACGAACTCGTCCTTGGACACCGCCGTAGCGCGCTTCGCCAACGCCTGCTTCAGACCCTTCACAGAACGAGGCTTCTGGCCCGCAATTCCCCTACCTCTGCTCCAATCGCCGTTTCCTACGCACGTTTGTTTGCTGCTGACGGGACGACGAGAAGCCGCCTTGGGCAACGGCTTGTCCGGTGGCTTGCGTTGCGGAGGCACACACCGGGCCATGGTGGTGTTCGGAGAGGACTCGCGGGCGGTAGAAGGCGCGGTTTGTGCTAGTGAAGCGTAGGAGCAGTGCAGGCGGTAAATTGAGAAGCGAACGCACTAGGAGGCGGCCAACCTCGTCGAACGGGCTAGACTCCTGGCCAGCGCTATCGTTGACGTCGCTCAGGGAAAGCCCGCTCTGCGAGCTCTCTTC
>JAADYK010000010.1:0-67390 GCA_023338225.1 Halophytophthora batemanensis
CAGCACCCAGACCCACTACAACGCACGAGCCTGGCGGCCCAGGAGCACGTACTGGCGAAGACCAGCGCCGAGGCGACGCCCATGAAGCCGAAGAAGGACGCCGAGGAAGGGCACACATCTGCCACGAGCTCCGCAAACATCTTGTCTAGTGTTGGGCGGTTTCTCCTGGGTTTCGCCACAAACCAGATCAGTTCCCACAAAGGAGCGCAGCACACCACAGAGTCGTCCGTCAGCACCACCATCGCACAGACAGATCGCGGCTTCGTCCACACTCACGCGGCGGCCGCGCTTGTAGGAGATCCCCTCGCGCGGCCGCCTCCGCCGCCACCACTTAGCCCCTCGCTTACCTGCTTTCTCTTCGTGGAACTGCTTTGTGGCGGCCCCCCAGCCCGAGATCCTCTGTACATGTAACCGCGTAACCGAGAAGCATACTCAAGCCAAGTGAACTGTTGACTTTAGCTGACTATTGGAATCCAAGGGAGAGGGGTACGTCTCAGTGTGCTCTGCTGCGCTCTTGGCCAATGACAGATCTGTATGCGATGGATACTTTCATGTAAGTACCGCCGTTACACGCCAAAAGATTGAGCTCAAGAGAACCCTGTATCACAACGTATACAACGTATACCTTGACGAGAGAACGCGTACCCCCCTCTTCTTTGGGAGGCAAGGCTTGGCATTTGTGCTCCAAGCGCCAAGCTGAAGCGCACCGATCAGCAGGGGCAGCGCAAGCAAGCGCAGCCACGCCACGGACAGACTCGAGGCAGGACAGGATGGCGGAGGAGTACCGGCAGCGGCTGGACAATAACGTGGAGAAGCTCGTGGAGAACTTCCGCGGGCTCATCAAGACGGCCAAAGTCAAGGACACCACCAACACATCGCGCGAGTCCTTCCAGACCTCCATCTACGCCACCACGCTGGTACGAACGACGCTAGCTGCCACGCTCGTGCCTTCTTAAAAAGCGCGCGCTGGCATTCTTTTTGCAGACGCTCACATACTGGGTGGTGGTGCGTGCGGTGGGCATTGTGCGGTGGTGCTGCAGGTCCAGGCCAGCGAATCGCTTCTCAAACTGGTGTCCGAGATGAAGCTCTCGGTGGCGCTCGGCGACTTTGAAGGCATGAATCAGAACGTGGACGCAACGCAGGAAGACCTCTTCAAGCGGTGAGTCTGCGGTTCTGGCTGTATTTGCACTCTAGTGGTCATCATGCTGCTCGTCGCTTGGTGAACCACGCTAACGACCCTGCATGACTTGGTTGCTCATGCTGCATGTTTGGGTGTGTGTTGCTTGCTTGCGCGTGGCAGATGCGACGATGTGGACGCACACATCTCGCACTTAAGCTCCGACATCTCGTCGGCGCTCTTTGAGCTGGAGAACCACTACTACCAGTCCAAGTGGCGGCTACCGCCCACGAAAGGTGACAGTGGAGACGCCTAGACCGCTAAGTTTGTAGCTCGCAGACCGCTTTCTCGCCTGGACCAACGTGGCAGTCAGAGTAAAATGCTGCAGACAGCCTAATACATGTATTCACGGGGATACAAAAAAGGCCGCAGTCCCTGGAACGGAGGTCGGCCTGCTTGTAGCGCTGGCTTGCCACGGTAGCCTTAGCCAGTGGTGCCCAAACCTACGACGTCCTTGAGCATAGCTCCATCCGCGTCGTCGTCGTCGTCGTCATCTTCAGTCGCGTCGTCAGCATCGACAACCCCAGACGCGGATGGTGTGAGTTGAGGGGGGAAGGCAGCCGGTGTGGCAGGCACAGCGGGGGAACCGGCGCGGCTGGACGTTGTTGAGGCAGATGCAGTCGCTGGGGGGCTGGTTCCAATGGCCGCAGAGCTAGAAGAGCTAGAAGCAGCAGTGATTATCGGCAGGTTCTCCTTGACGCGCCATTCGTTCAGTCGACGCTGGTTCTCCAACTCCGTCATGGGGATATAGCTGCAGAGAAGACACACAGCACGTGGGTGTCAGCTTCAGTGCACATATCAGTAGACCTCTCCACCAATTGGATGAGGGTGAAGCGCATGGTCGTACCTGGCACGTTCCTTCTCCGAGAGTTTCTGCCACATATCGCCCAGGATCTTGGACGCGTCTTTGGCGCTCGTGTGCGGGTGATCCGCCATGATCTTCTTTCGCCATTGTCTACGAATCGACCCAAGAGCAAATTCGCGGTCAAATAACCAGCAGATACCAGCAAATGCATCGAAACAGCTCAGCGTAGATACGTCCGTTCTCGAACCTGCAGAACATCAGGAAGGTGTTGACTGGCTTGGGAGGACGATTGGCCTTCACCGTTGGCGCTGGAGGGGGCGTCGTCACTGTCGTACTACGGGACTGTGGCCGCATGCGTTTGAAATCTTCACGCTCCAGCTGTGGAATGTCCTCGGCCAGAATGTACTTGACGGCTGGTCCCCATGCTTGGGCGTCCGTGCGGTCCCGGAATGCAGTGGTAGCAGGAGGTAACCTCGTTACTCGGTCTTTCAGACCTTCTTGGATAAGCTGCTCGTCACACAAAATATGGTCAAACAATGCCCAGTTTTGCTGACGTGCTTGCTACAGATCCAATGCTGCAGATACGCACTCTGGAGTAGTCGCGGAGCTGTTCGCGAATGGAGAGAGCCACTTGGGCCTCGAACTCGCCACTCAAGCCCTGAACAAATCGCACAACGTCCGAGCAACGCGAAAGGCAAGGAATAAGTAGCTATCGTTTGGCATGGCGTGGTCGTCCATGACTAGGACGGATGGTCGGTTCAGGGTCTCACCAGCTCCTCGCAAGCGACCTGCGCGAACCGCTCGGGGGAGTTCTCCGGGTTGTTCAGATCCCACTCGAAGCGGTCGATGTAGATGGTGTCGTTCAGCCGCAGATTAATGAAAATCGGGTGCAGACTCTCACTTGTCACCGCGTCATGCCACGGCATCGACCGCTGCGCCTTCTCCACCTGCTCTTTGATCGACCGCGCGATCCTTCTGTAGAAACAGTCGGGCAGATCTAGGTCTCGGATAAGCGCAGCGGCAAACGTCTCGTAGGTGAAGTCCTTCTCGTGCACGTTCCAGGAGAACGAGTCGATGTATCTGTAGCCTTCGATATCCAAATCGAGGCGGATGGGGACCAACAGGGTCTCGCTGGTTGGGAACTGGAGCCAAAAACCACACAGCACCTGCACGTAAGTTTATAGTCGCAAGAAGTGTAACGCCACCACAATGCCCTCTCTCCATTGTAGCCAGCGCATCGGTGATGTCGACTCTGGTAGGGACTGTACCTTTGGATAACTGTACAGCGCGCGCTGTGCGAGAATCTGGCCTTGCTTTCTGTGTATCCGTCAAACAACACCGAGAACCACGCAGTAAGAGTACGGCACAAGCCATCAGAGATCTCCACTGCTGCATTTTATACCTTCTTGCAGACTTGAGAGGGTCGTTCATCTCCTCCAGCCGACGCTTGAGCTTGGGTGAGCTTGCCGTCGAGCTCAACACTGCGGGCAAAAACCAATAGTCACATAGCAACATAAGCAGCAGCGCGGATGGTTTAGCAGAGCGGTACGACTGAAATGACTCCTCGATATGCGCAGACAAAGGCGCCGTACTTAGAGTGCCTTTATCCATAGGCTTCCCTCCGCGCCGACGAATGAGCCACGACTCCATGAGTCCATTGATCTGATGCGTCGCGTAAGACACGTGCACACGACGCATTCCCGGAGTTGTCAGTTCCCATCCATCGCTCCGCGTGCACAAGCCAGCTCTTAGGACACATAGAATGCAGTGGGAGCACGTACGCGGCCCACGTTGCCTTTGTACCGCCCCA
The DNA here is from genome assembly GCA_023338225.1 of Halophytophthora batemanensis. Taxonomy (NCBI): domain Eukaryota; phylum Oomycota; class Peronosporomycetes; order Peronosporales; family Peronosporaceae; genus Halophytophthora; species Halophytophthora batemanensis. The sequence goes on from JAADYK010000010.1 coordinate 3,793, forward strand.
GCATCCACTGGGACAGCATACTCGCGTTGACCCCGCATTCCTTCGACACGTCCACCTGGCGCAGCCCGATTCTGTTGCGCAGTGTCTCCACCTGCAAATACCCGACGCGTATAAAGCGGGTTTCCTCAGCTTATTCCGCCAGAGAGTATACATATAGTAGAGTGCTAGCGTGCGCGACCGGGCCGAGATGGCTTCGCACCTCTTGAGAAAGCACGGACCGCTCGATCTCCGCGTTGTCCTGCCGTGAGCACAAAGCGCGAAAGGAGATACAGCAAGGCGTGCAGTTAGAAGGGGTCCTTGCGCGTGTGGTGCCGTAGCGTGCGTCGCGGACGGCGCAGTGTGGGGCCCGTCGCAGGGCGCGCACGCACCGGCTGCACGTGCGCAAACTCTCGTCCCGCCATTTTCAACTGCGGCTGCTTCGACCAAAATGGCCAGCAGGGGGAGGCGTTGGGCGTCACTTGGGTCGTGGGTTGGTCAAAATGCGGACGGGAGGTTTGCGCTCGAGGATTGGTGGAAAAGGCTTCCGGATGCTTTCATTGGTCGAAACTGCTAACTTGCAGATGGGTCTGGAAGCTGGACGCGGAGAATAGTTTGCTGTCACCTCGCGAGTCTGGCTTGCCGCAGCTTGGCAGCGAAGTGACGTGCGGTGGCGCGAACGCAACGCCCGACGAGGCTGGAGTTGGCAGTGTGCAGTGCTTGGAGCTGGCTGCAAGCTCGAGCCTGGGGTCCCAACGGTATGATCAGCGATGTGAGCGAAAGAAGGTAGTAGACTGGATCGACGCCAAGTTGCAGGGCAGGATTGCGCCAACACGTCGTCCAGAATCGCTTGGAACACCTTGCAGCAGTGGAGGTGCTGCTTGGCCAACGCAGCCTAGTGGTGGTGGTTAACATGACCTCCACAGTAGAAGCACACACGAATTCCTGGTTACCCTGGAGTTCTGGGGGCGTCCACCTAATGTGCTGGCCACGAGGTCCCCATGGTCCTCAACGAGAAGGCTGAGCATGGCTCACTCGGGTCCGCTTGAGTCATGGACTCGGGACTCCACGCCGCGTATTCTACGAACCAACGACCCCGAAGTCGCTGACATTGCCGCCGGTAACATACCGCAGTACGTAGTAGCGTTTGATCACCTCTATTCGCTTGAATCGGCCTCTCTCCACTTGATTAGCGAATTCCGCCTCGGATTGCCAACCACTGACCCGCTCCGTGGACTGGCGACCCTGGCACTCAACTGCCAGGCCCCAGAGGAGCCCGTGAACCGCCCCGCCGCCACAGATCTCGGGAACGAAATGCCCTGCGTAGTCGTTGGCCGTGTCGAGTTCCGGGTGTGCTGGAAGCCGGGCCCTCGGGAATGGCTAGCCCAGAGAGCGCGCCGACACCCGCGCCACCTCAGCTCCACCACAACTTGAGGGAGACGGCCACGAGACCATGATGGCCCAACAGCGAACCCAAAGTACCAGGAGAACTTAATCTAGTGGGCCCTAGGTATCCATGGAGAGACACCCCCTTTTGCATCGGAAAGTCTTTTCCGTTAACACTACGAATCGCCTTCCCATTGGTCGAAATAGGTCTTCCGAGTTGGGATCGGCGTAACATCCCACAAAAAGCGCCCAAAGTGTCAGGAGGGAGGAAACTCCCTCGTGGTACTTTGGGCACAATTTGTTTTGGGTGCGCCAAGGTGTCAATTCGGAATGCCTATTTCGACCAATGGGAAGACGGTAGAGCGCGACTTTGAACTTGAACGGAAAATCCCTTTCCCACGGACAAGGGGGTCGCCCCCAATGGATGCTTTGGGTCCACTTGAATAAGTCCCCTTTTTATTTTGGGCTGACCGCCCGCCCGCCTGGGCCATTTCCCGAAGAGTTGCCCACAGTGCGGGGTTTCCTTTGGCCAGACTGGGCGAAACTCAGAGCGCGACAGCAGCAGCAGCGATAGCGGCAGCGGCAGCAACAGCGACAGCGGCACTGGCGGGCGAGGCGCACGCGGGCAACACAGCGCACTACACGGCAGACGCAGGCGAACAGCTTGGTGCGCGGCGCGGAAGCGGGTCTGCGGTCGGCATGGAAAGCGGCGGCGGCATCCACAGGCTGGACCAGCTCTTCCCCGAGGAAATCAAAGAGTGCGTGGCTTGTAGGGGCCCCTTAAGCGGTGCTGTGCGCGGACGCATGGCTGTTGGTGTGCTTTCCGTTCTGCTGCGACTCTGTGCGGCGGAAAGCGATCGGCGGAGGGCGTGGGGGCGTGGGGAAAGCGCTTTGTGGCGGTTTCGGTACTGACGTGGCTGGTGGCCGGGCTTCTTCTGTAGACGGGATCTGCCGCCATGCGACCTGGAGCACTTGGAGGAGATATTGATGGTGCTGAAGACGAGCCACCCGGGTGTGCGGCCTAAGGTTCTCCGCGACCTCGCTAATGAGGTGCGTGTGCGCTTGTAGCGGGCGTTCTTCGCTGATCGTAAAAGACGAAAGTCGGATGTCTTACCAAGGTTGCTGGCGTCGTGCGTATGTGTACTTGTGGTGGTGGTGCGACCATCAGGACGGAGCTTACATTGTAAAGCTCCTGAACGTGTTCGACCTGAGCGAGCTGGGCGACGACAGGGTCGCTCTGCACAAGCTGTTCGACATTTTCTACGCGATTGGTGCGTGCTAACTGCTGCTGCTGCTTCCAACACTTCTGCGTCTTGCTGCGTTGGGTATATTATTGCTGACTGTCTTGCTTCACTGCCTGGAATATGTATATCTTGGTGATGCCACAGTTGAGCTGTGTGACCGGAGACTGATCGAAATCTTGCTCAGCGATACGAACTTCCTGTCTGTGGTGGGCGTATTTGGGTACAACCCCAGTCTGATCCGGGAAATGGACTTCCGCTCGGACTTGGAGGGCGAGGGAGGCTTCAATGAGGTACGCTGCGAGCGATAACTCTTCCCAGTGTATGAGCTAGTGTCTGACGTGGTGTTGTTTCCCTCCCGTAGGTGGTTCCAATCACGGACCGCAGCGTTGTTGATCGTGTGCACATGAACTTCCGCATCCAGGTGATCAAGGACAACGTGCTCGCGCGCTCTTTGCCGGACTGCTCCGTGCTCATGCTGGAGCAAATAGTGAACGAGAACAACTACCACATCCTCTCGTACATCTCGGACACGGAGGAGTACTGGCAAGCAATGTACGTCCAGTTCTGTGCTTTGCCTGCGGTCGTTGGGCACGTGCGCGTTCATCTGCTCACTCCTCTGTCGGATTGACGTGTTCTTATTGCAGCAAGGAGCTCATTCGTGGCAAGGAGAAGCGACTGGACGGTCTGGGTCTGCTGAAGGCGATCATTCAGCTGGTGCGGGTGACCAAACCACTGGACAAGCTGATGCAGCCGCGACGAGACCCTTTCGGCGCGCCACCGGTCTTTGGTGCCCTCCTGGGCAACTTGTTCGGTGACGGGGAGATATTCGAGGCATTCGGCAATGTTCTGGGTCCAGCGGACTCGAAGCCGAAGGAGATCGCGCTGGCGGTGGACATTTTGAGCATACTAGTCTTCTACCAGGGCCCCGATAGGTTGCGCTCCTACCTTGCCAGTGAAGGCAAGTGTATCGCTGCGCCCAAGTCGCAGAAGGACCGCATCTCATGGACGCCGGGGTCGTCTTTGTTTACGGCACTGCTAGTGGTGTTCGAGCGCAACGAGGCGACCCGGGTGCAGATGTTTACGCTGCTGCGCGAAATCTTCCGAGTACCTCTGGGCCAGGACGACAAGTTCCTGAGTGTGCTGTACCCGAACTACATTCATTGGATGCTGCAGCCGCTCAAGTGCGCGTTCGTGGAAGACGAGCCTGTCCTTTTTGACTTGCAGGACAGCATCATGGAGCTGCTGACATTCTGCACTGAGAGTCATGGCTACCGTGTCAAGTATCTCTTCGGAAGACAGCCAATCGCATCGTACGCTGAGCGGATGCTGCGGTCGAAGAAGAAGCTCTTCGTGATCCGTACGTGCCCTATTGCCGTGGAGCTCAGTCAGTACTTTGGGATCGAGGTCAAGAATGGCTTCCTGACGCCTGTGCCGTCGCCCATTTTTGTGTGTTCAGACGCAGTGAAGTTTATCCGGTCTTGTGCCGCGCGAGCCGAGGCCTTCTTCTCCAGATTTTTGATTCAGAACGACCTGTTCACCCCGATATTTGCGAACCTGGAAATTGGGAAGAAGAACTCGGACGCGGTGAGCTCAGCGATCCTGGAGTTGCTGGCGTTCATCGAAAAGGTGCAATAAGGCGCAAAGGCGCGAATGTGGTTGCTGTTGGACTGTTGGGGCTAGTTAGAGCCCTGTGACTGATTGACCGACTGTCGTGTTGTGCGTGTGTGTGTTGGCACAGACCAACCTGACGTCGCTGATTGAGCACATCCACACGAAGTTCTACGAGACGTACAAAGCGGAGTGCCCGCTCGTGTTTGAGGCGATCCACTCGCGCTACACTAGCAGCTTCGGCTCGGATGACGTGGCCATGGACCCCACGGAGAGTGAAAAGGTCCATTTTGTGCAGCAGACTGGGATTGACGAGGAGGAGGAGCTCTACTGGGAGAAGGACACGGACACCCCGGAGTCGTTTACCCCCATCTTGGACAAGAACGGCGTGTCAGAGGTAACAGTGCTTGCGATTTTGCAAATTTGTAGCTTGCTGCGACCCGGTGGCCGTTCACGCGTTAGTACTCATGCTTATCGCCCGCTCTATTGCCTTCACCTCAGGAGGAAATAACGTGCCGGAATCGCTCGCGGTCGGTGAAGCTCGTGGACTACGAGGACGACGATGAGCCGACGGCCTCGCTAAAGGAAGGAGACGTGGTCGAGGAGCACTCTACGCCGATCCCGATTGACGACGGGAGGCCGGGAGAGAAGGATAAAGCTGCAGACGAGGAGTTGAAATTGCCCGTGCGTGAGAAGAAAGAGGAGGAGATCGACACGCAGTCGTTCCTCGGAGGAAGTGCACTCCTCGCTCAGAAGAAGGCGCAGAAGAAGGTGGGCAAGAAAGTGCGGTCCCCACCGTACAAGAACATGTTCCAGACGATCTCGTGGAAGCTCAGCAGTCCCAGCAGCGGCGACACTAGCAGCAACACGCTGAGCAAGATGGCAGACGAGAATGAAGGCGAGAGCGGCGGCGCGAAGCGGAATAGCAATAGTGTTAGTGTAGTCAGCGGACACGAGGGCGATGACAGTGGCGACGCTGGCAGCCGAGACGCATCGGTGAGGGACAGCACAGAGGAGACGGTTCTGATCACAACCAAGCGGAAGTTAGCGATAGGTGAGACGAAGGAGTCTGAGTCTCTGCTCAAGAAGGCCAAGACGGGCACCCCGATCAGCTCCAGTTAGCGACGACGGTACATTCCTCGGCCCCACGCTCGTCAGTGGCCAAGCAGCAAGGCAGCGAGGTGGGAGGCTGGGTGGGAGTATGCAGGGTTGTTAGAGCGATAAAAGCAAAAATGCCAACATAGAGGGATGGATGCCAACCGCGTAGCCAGATGAGCGAATGAGTGTCTCCAAGCCACCACCGATGTCGGATAGCGGAGCACGTGTGTAGAACGACGAGCTGACGACGAGTTACTGCGACGGGAAGAGTCGGTCGACGTCAGCTGGAGCGACGTTCGCCACCTGCAACCGCAGGCGGCACAGATCCGAGGCCAGTCGGTGTCGGATCTGCTCGCGCTGGAGCTGCAGCTTCTCGCGGTTGGCCTGCACGTTCATGAGCTCGACCTCCATGGCCAGTTTGCTGCGCAGCAGCCTCTCCATTTCGCCGTCGTCCGCAGAGGTACGGCGGGGTTCCTGGCCCCTCGAGCGCTTCCCACACACCGAGTGTGTCTTCTGAAGGTGCACGAGCTGCATCTCCGCTTGAAACTTGACGAGGATCTGCAGTAATTGCGCGTCGTAGATATCGGGATGTTGCGCGGCCTCCAGTCGGTGAATCTCGGCTTGAATCCGCGCAAAGAGTCCTTGAAGCAGGCCGCTCTCCTCGCTCCCTCTGCTTGCAGTCTCTAGGTTGCATTGTGTTTGCTGGTGGCTGCGTGTCGTCAATACAGATGATGACTCTGGTAGTGGTGGGGCCGAAGAACTTAATACGGCGTCCGAAAGGTGACCTTGGTGTTGCTGGGAGCGTGCGGGCGCTAGAGTTTGCTGGGGTCTAGATGCTTTGGTGGATGGCGCACTGGGCGGGTGGCTGGGTGCAGTGGACTCGCCGTCCAGCGACCAGCGACCTTGAGCACCCGAGCCAGAAGTCACGCGGTGTGTCCCTGTGCTGCCACCAATATCAGCGTTGCTGTTTATCATGGCCTCATAGGGTCCTGGATGAGGCTGGCGCGGCTCTGGGACCCGCTGTGTTTGTACCGACGGCCGCACGAACGGAATGGGTTCGCATGAAGCCTCCATACTCTCCACGTCACACAGCAACGCTACGGTTGAATCTGGAAGGCCCAGAGAGTTTGTCATTCCACCGAAAGAGTCCTCCTTGTGGACTTGAGGCGAAGGAGCACGCATGCTTGAGCTCACGTTCGTGGTGGCACCGACCCCGTACGCGAACGTGACCGCGGGGACCAGCGCGTCCACCGACGTCGTAGCGGATCCCGCCGTCGCCCAACTCTTTTGGCCGTCGTTGCCGCCATTGCCACCTGTATGAGCACTGCTTGAGGCCGGAGTGGCGTTGGAGTTGGCGCTCGCAGTGGCGTTGGAATTGCGCAGCGCGCGGTAGATGAAGTGCGAGCTGCGCCCCATGTGCGCGGAGATGCTCTTGACGGTCACGCCTGCCTGCCGCATGCTTAGGATCCGCTGGCGCTCCTCGTCCGAGAGCCATTTGCCGCGCGCCATCTCGACGTCGCCACGGAGGGAAATGCCGCACTAGGCCTGCAGTTTGGTTTCCTTTGGCGCAGGAGTGCGGAATGAGGAGGGGGAACTATTTGACCCGAGAGGCAACTTCAAGGCCGGGTGCAACATCTATTGAATCTGCTAGCCAATCAGACGTTGAGAGATTTCTGGTCTGGTATACTTGGCTGAACTATTCGTGTCCCCTACTCAACGCCTGATTGGTGGTCAAGGTTCTTAAAAAGTGAAGAAAACTTTCGGGCCAACCCCCTGCACGATAGGATCCGCTTGCAATCGCCGAGCTCACCTGAAGACGACCATGGCTGCGGGCAGGAAGTTGATCGACATCGGCGCGAACCTCACGGACCCCGTGTTCACGGGACTGTACCGCGGCAAGCAACGACATGAGGTAGAGTATGTGGCGCTCCGTATGTGTGCGCCGTGCCGCTGCTGCTTTGTGTTCATTATCCGCACTGTAACTGCTGGCACCAGGCCGACCTGCCCGCGATCCTAGCGCGCGCCAAGGCGTTTGGCGTGGAGAAGATCATTGTGACTGGTGGGAACCTCGAGGAGAGTCGCTCGGCGCTGAAGCTGGCCAGGGAGCAGCAATCGGAGGCGACACCGGCGCTCTACTCCACTGTGGGCGTGCACCCGACGCGTTGCAGCGAGTTCGAAGAGAGCGAGGCGTGCGGGAAAGACCCTGACACGTACTTCGCCGAGCTGTTGGCCATCATCCAAGCTGGCCGGAAGCGCGGTCAGGTGGTGGCTATTGGCGAGTGCGGACTGGACTACGACCGCCTGCAGTTTTGCGACGCTGCCACGCAGCGCAAGTACTTTGAGAAGCAGTTCCAGCTCGCGGAGCAGACCAAGCTGCCCATGTTCCTGCACAACCGCAACACGAACGGTGACTTCCACGGTGCGTTCGATGTGTATGACGCGTGTGTGGACCCTGACAAGAGGCAGTAATGTGGCGCTGTCTCTCTACTGACGCTTATGTTCATTGAATTTGTATGTCCCTCTTGTTGGCAGCGATTGTTTCCAAGAACCGGTCGCGATTCTCCAACGGCGTTGTGCACTCGTTCACCGGCACGAAACAAGAGTTACTGGAGCTGTTGGACCTCGATCTCTACATCGGTATGCTTGCGCACAAGGGCACAGTTCCACGCTGCTGTCAAGGTATCTCACGACCTGTGCCTGCTCGTTATCTGTAGGTGTGAACGGCTGCTCGCTCAAGACGGCGGAGAACCTAGAGTGCGTCAAGGCTATCCCACTGGACCGACTGATGATCGAGACAGGTAAGTGCACTGCTCCGTTGTACTCACGGGAGGTTTTGGCTGATCCTTTGGTGCCAACTCGATGCTTTGGCTCTTGCTGCTTTCTCGTTGAAGACGCTCCATGGTGCGATATCCGCGCCACGCACGCGGGCCACGGGCATGTCAAGACCTCGTGGCCGAGCAAGAAAGCGGAGAAATACGCCCCAGACTGTCTCGTCAAAGGGCGCAACGAGCCGTGTACGCTCATGTGAGTTCTCTAGCCCCTGCTTATCTATTGAAGCGGCTGAAACCTTGAGAATAAGCAACGGAGTTCATTTCGACACTCACCAACCTGACTGGATGTTTGTGTCGTGCTGCGAGCAGCCAGGTTCTGGAAATCATCAGCGCGATCCGCGGCGAAGACCAGGAGCACGTGGCGGCCAGTGTGTACGAGAACACACAGCGCGTGTTTTTCTAAAGCTCAGTCCAGACAATCGAGATATGCTGGTCGAACACGGAGATGACCTTGAGGATGGCATAGATAGACATGCATTTCTGTGCTTACGAGTTACTGACTGCCAAGGGACTGTGGCTGTGGATCCTGGTAGCTGATGTGGGTGGATGTACGCTTGCTTACCCGAAGATGCCCTGGATGTAGCGCCCGGTTTGCGACGCCCTGGCGTACCAGTGATCGGCAGGACTGCTCACACCGCTCTCAGGTGCCGTGAGCAAGCGGTGGACGCTCCGCGCCATGGCCATTTTCCCGCAAATGTAAACGCGCGCTTCTGGGTTACTGGTCATGAGCGTGGCGATCTCCTTGTTCTGCGCAGCCACGAGATCTTGCACGTGCTGCGTAGGTTGCCCGATCTCCGAGGAAAAAGCGACATGAAACTCCACGAAGCCCTTACGTTCCCACTCGCGCAATTCCGCCTCAAAGAGCAGCGACGACTTGTTGGAGCAGCCTAATAGCAGCAGGTTCTTTCCCCGCTTCGGGCAACTCGCAGTCTGAGCTCTTGCAGCAGGGGAATTGGCTTCTCCCACAGGCTCGGCAAGCGATTGTTCCCCCATTTTCAAGCCGTCCCAGTCCTCTTCCTCGATTTCACGGTGCTGCAGGAGAGCACGGAGCGGGCCAATGCCGATGCCATTGGCGATCATGATCATCGGTGCCGCGGGGTCCGACGGTGTCTTGAAGAGCGAGCTTGATATGAAGCCACGCAGCAGTGGCATAGCCATCCCTGGGGTCGACGGAAGTCCTGTTGGCGGCAACGTGCTTGTACACCCGGCATCGCTCCTCACAGCGTCAACGAGTGGCAATCCAGCTTCGGAGCGAGCCAATAGGTTACGGAAGTTGGCGACCGAGAGTCCGTGCTTGTCGCTCGGATTGCCCAGCGCCACTACCACGTCGAACTCCCGCGCGTGTTTGCGGTGCGAGCTAGCGACTGAGTACAGTCGCGGCTTGAGCAATGGTGTGATGTTCACCAGTACCTCAATGGGGATGCGAAGACTTGGCGCCAGTTCCAGCATCTTGAGTACCCCCGAGTCGGCCAGAGCGAACTCGCGGTTGAAAGCGGCAGACGCGTCGATGGACACGAGATTCTCCAGCAGCTCGTGCTCCTTGGCATCCGTCACGAAACCCGAAGCTACTCGGACAAACTCCCGCGACACCGTACGTAGCTCCAAGAAGTCGCTCAGCACCGTGCGTACAGAGCATGGGCTCGGGAACGGCAAATGGTGATCGCGTGAACCATCACTTGGCGGTGCTGACGGCTGTGTTGGGGTCGTTGAGGTCCCAGTAGGCGACGGCGTTTCTCCCTGGAAGAAGAACTCCACACAGGCATCCATGTCAAGCTCAAGACGCTGTCCGATGGCTTCCACGATCTCCCGCGGGTTCGGCGGGAAGTACCCGAAGGTGTCGGCTGTCTGGAAGCGCATTTCAGGGTCCTGAATCGCCATGCGGACTAGGGCAATCTCCTTGAACTGGGATACACTGCCGCGACGATCACAGACAGTGCTGTCCAACGAGCGCTTGAGCATCCGGATCGACTTGACGGCGATGCACGGCCGGCGGATGTGTGTAGCGTCTCGTCCAGGAGCTCCCCCGACGCGGAGCGACTTGGTTCTTGAAGTCATTTGGGCGCTGGGGGCAATGGGAGCGACAACGGGTTGAGCTCCTGACGGATTCAGCGGAGGCAGCGTGAAGCTCGCGGCGCGGATCTCCCGAGAGCGCTCCTGGTCAATGTATCGGCATCGGAAGCGCAGTCGTACAGGGCGTCCATACTTGTCCAGCACTGTGAACTTGACGCTTCCGCCGGTGGTTGCAGAAGTGCAAGCCGCGGGGTTGGGCGGCTCAGCTGTGCGGCGTTTGAGGATCATGGTGGTGGCACTACTGTATCTCCTCCGGGGTGCAGTCTGTCCATGGTCTGCATTTGGTGGAGAGTGAGGGACCAGCACAGCCGCCAGTGGAGGCCCGCGGAGGTTGGCTTGCGCTGCCAACCGCTGCATCCCAGCCTCCTTGGGCGGCATTGGATTGGTCTGCACTGACGGATTCTCTTCGGGCTCGTGAGGCTTCATGACCAGCAGCTGCAGGAGATTGGCTTCCCATTTGGCGAAGGCTGCGTCGATATTGTCCGAGACATCCCCTAGTCCAAGTGGAGCCATTCGAACGGCGCCTAGTGCCTGCAACCGCGCGTCCACGAACTTTCCCATCGCGTTGTACGTGAGATACATGGAGTTCCCCACGCCAAAGACTGCGTACTGGACGCCTTGAAACGGGCTCCGAGGCTTGCTCTTTTTGCCACTGAAGGGCAGACGCCAGCCAATATTGAGGAGTCCCGAGCGCAGCTTGAAGGCCGCTGAGCTGGGGCGGGTCGGCGTGGCCTCATAAGCTGACGGCCTCACGCGATTCTTCCGCGGGCTGGGCGTGGTGGGTCGGCTGCTGTCCGGAACACTGACATCCCCCAGGTTTGCGGCTGTGGTCTCGTTTTGCTCCACTTCCGACTGCTCTGGGAGCGTGAGTTGCAGCTCCGGGTCGATGGTGGGGGTGAGCGAGTTGCCCGAGGCGAGACGCAGCCACTGTGAGAAGGCCTCGGCGTTCGGGGACGGACCACCGGCGAAGTGTGTGGACACGACAAAGACTGTAAGCCTTGTGGGGGAGTGGTGTGAGCCTTCTTCGTCCGTGAAGAGCGCCGGGTCAAAGTCTTCTAGCGACTGTAGTGCCACGACGACTCCGCGCTGACCGGCCTTGTCAGCTAGCGCTGCCGCGAGCTTCTCCGAGGTGCCAGTGAGCGAGCCCACGAAGATGTCGACATGCGTGATGCGACTGGCAGTCGTGACTTGACACATACGGCGGAAGGGAAGGGACAGTCGGTGGTGGGCTCCCATGGGACGCATGGCGCCAACGTGGGCTTCGCTGTCGAACTCAGTGCTGGACGTCCGCGAGCGTAGCGAGGACGCCATGAGGAGTGTGGGGCGCGTCGAATACCAGCGAGAGGGGGCAGAGACACCCGGCGTGTTCTAGAGTGAGCTGCAGTGCCAGACGTCTGGCTGGCGTGAGCGTTGCTGAGCTGCCAGAGGGACACGGGTGGCGTGACGACTCGGGAGTTTCCGACTTTGATGCGTTGTGGGATCGTTCCGTCGCTTTGCGCTATGCGTGAACCACGCCGTTGAACAATGGGCCCACCGCCTTTGTACAGGGGTTTCGCCATCCCCACAAGGAGCAAAGATAGCGGCCAGGCAGTAGTAAGCTGAGCCACAGGAGTCCTATCTTCTTGCCGCGACCTCTTCGACGTCGGCGTCTTATGCCCACTGCTTTGAAGCAGCCGCATACAAAATGCAAGCTCGAGTGACCTACTGCTCTAGCATCAGCCGAAACCTGTAAGCAGGCATGCTCATGGTCCAGGCCTAGTGGAGCTGCCCGACGCTGTAATCCCAAGCTCCTCGTCCTCATCGTCGTCCTCGCTCGAGCTGGAGACACGCCGACCTGCTGCTGCGTGTCGCTTGTCAAGAGAGCAGGAGGGCGGATTGAGCCCAGCAGGAGACGAAGGTGGAGCCCCGACGGTGGCTCTGGCTGTAGAGGGAATGGCAGGGGCGGGATGGAAAGTAGCCATGTCCCACGGGCCAGACCACCTTGCTCCCTGGGGCCAAACTGCAGACGAACCCACGACATGGCTACACTTGCTGGCCAGCTGCCTCTGCCTGCGTCCCCGCAGAAGTTCCAAGAAGCGAGGGTCGTGGGCATCCAGCATCTGCACCCGGACAGGGACATCATCTCAAGCCGGAAGTTATTTCGCGCGCGCTTTTGACAGTGACTTTGCCGGGTAGGCGCTGGAATCGCGATGCGGAACTTATTGCCTCTCTTCCTTGTCTTTGCTGCCTCTCTGTCCAGTTGTACAGTTGCGTTCGCGTCCCTTGACGCCGTCCTAGTGAGGCTGCCGATCAAGGATCACTGGGCCCACAAAACTTCACACCGCAAAGCAGGCTTCATCTGCTATAATGGGGCTTGGACAGGCATGGCCTCACGAGGTAATGGAGACAGCCGCCCTCTTCAAGTCTTGGATGCAAGCTTGCTATTCGATACGCCTGGATTTCTGGGCAAGTCAATTGGAGCGTCTGAGTTGTTCTGCTGATTCTAGCCCTCCCTCCAGCATCGAGAAGGAGATCGGGGCTCCAGGCGACTGGAGCAGTGGAGCAGGGCCACGCCAAGAAGTGATTCGACAGCATGTGTGCTCCAACCGCCGCCCGGTGCTTACCGACACTTGGCTTCCGAGCAGGAAAGCAGCCGAAATAGCACATTCCCATCCCACTGCGAAAATACACGGCACGGACTGGAACCGTTGTCCAATTCCGGCTTCCTTCCTCGACGCTTGATTCCCAAGGTAAGGAGAAACCGCCCGCTCCATATCTTTGACGGAGGTCTGTCTCCTTGCCTACCGCTCCGAAGACCATAGCCTCTGATGCCGTAGCGAACAGCACCAGTGAACAGTTTGCATCGACAGGCGAGCAGTGCGAAAGGATCCCTCCTATGCAGGGCCTGAGACCCCGCACGTTCGCTTCGTCCCCGCGTCTCTGAGTCGTGGCGCACGCTCTGGGCCGCATTCGCTCGCACCCTCCAGTTAGCCGGCCAGTTAACGTGAGTGCAGCCACGAGCCGACTCGCGTCGAGTGTACCGTCGACTCTGCCGAGAGCTAACAGCGTCGTCTGACTGCAGAGCCTACTGCACGGCTATTACTATTGGAAACTGCTCTCCACCGCATAGCGGGGGACCCACCGCCACGTTGAGCACGAGGGATGCCACCTGGAGTTGAGCATGGATGATATGAAGAAGAGCGGCATTGCCCATTGTACCTTTTCGCGAGGATATGCACGCCTCGATAGATCCTGAAGATACTACGAGATACAAATGTATACTCCTGGCCCTAAAGACATGCCGTCTTCTGTTTCGGGACGATGCATGTGAGCAAGCTCACGCACAACGAATAACCGCAGAGTAGGTACCTCCGGGTACTCGGCCTCCAGGAGGCCGAGTGAGCAGGTGTGCGTCCTTCAGATAGATGTTGCGCGCAACGTTCACGTCGCGGTCGAGCGTCAGGCTGCAGTGCGAGCATGAGAAGATCTGCTCGCTGGTGATGCTGCGGTTGGTTCTCCCGCAGCACGAGCATGTCTTCGTCGTGCACCACTCTTCCTACTGGAACCACGACTTGCCCTTGATCCCCCTGGAAGACTGGCGTCGGTGGACTGTGGGCATGAATATATTACAGGTTTCACTGAGAATGTCGGCTTATATTTTTGTAGATAAATATATCATAAAGACCGGCCAAGAGCGACTTCTTTGCCACCAGATGCGCGCTCAGGGACTCAAGCTTTCGCTGATCGCTAAGGCCTTGGACGCCTGTACGCGTACGACCCAGCGATGGCTACCTTCGAGACACTCTCCAGTACAGCGGCCTCTCGGCTGGTCTCATTTGAGAAAGCTCAGTATCGATCAGCAAGACTCGGCCTTCGCGTTCTTCCGAAACAAGAACACGAGTATGCTGTCTGACGGGATCGAGTTCTCGCGTACGTCTCTCCAGCCTCGAGAAACGGCGCAAGCGGGTGTTTTTTCGTCTGCGAGACGGGGCGATGGAGATCCGGGAGTGTTGCGCGGTGCTCAGGTGCGAGAACGAGGAGTGCGAGGCCAAACTCTGGGACCGGGACGTGAATGCCGCGATCAATATGATAGAGTTGCTCGAGAGGAGGCGAACTGCGCCACGGGGAGAAATCCCGAAGAGAGAAGTCCTGATAGGCTCAAGATCACCGCAGAGGCGAGAACTTCTCCACCCAGGTATGAGCGCGGGTCATCCGAAGACACCACTCGCAGTATACAGTCGAAGGCCCTGGGTATTGCAGATGTGCTAGTTTTGGAAAGACGACATCCCGACGAAATCTGAAACGACAAAAAGTGATGGCACCTCGTATCGAGGCGAAAGGTACGATCTTCGTGGAACCATGCCAATGGTACAGCGGACCGCTCCGAATAGAGCGCTCCTGCCTTCTTCCGACCCCAGACATCCGATGGCAAACTTTGGCCACACCGAGAGTTCTTGACACTTGAGTCATTCGGACCAGGCCGAATCAGCACCGCAAAGAAGAACACGGCAGGAACCGACCACGCGGCACTCGCGCGCATCCAGTTTGCCTCGCGACAGGGGTAGTCTGCCATTGCAGCACTGCCAGCTCGCCAAGATACCTCAATAGAGCGCTCTGTACCACATAGCCCCAACGTACCCCAGCGTACCCCTCCCCCGTTCCCGAAGTTTGCGGAATTGGCGCTTTGCCTTCACTCCACTATGCAGCGAGGCTCCTGGGCCATTTTCCCGTCTGAATCTTGGGGCTCGCCGGTCCTTTCCTGGCCAGCCATGTGCGCGTGTCCTCCCTGCTTTGGCGCCGAGATCCACGGCGGCGAGCACAACCTAAAGAGAAGAGCACGACCAGACCAGCAACCATGGGCATGACCTTCGACAACCTGGACCAGGCCGCCGGCCTGAAGAAGCTGAACGGCTTCCTGACGAACCGCAGCTACCTGGAGGGCTTCCAGTTCAGCGCCGCTGATGTGGCCACCTTCCAGAAGATGGCGGGCGCGCCCGACGCCGGCAAGTACCCGAACGTGTACCGCTGGTACGTGCACGTGGCGGCCAAGCAGGGCCTGCGCGCCATCCTGGTGAGCAAGGCTGCGGCCCCTGCCCCCAAGAAGGAGGAGGCGCCTAAGAAGGCGGCCGCCCCGGTCGAGGAGGAGGACGATGACGACGACGACGACGACATGTTCGGCGACGACGACGAGGAGGACGACGAGGCCACGAAGGCGCTGGCCGCCAAGCGCGCTGAGGCCGCCAAGGCCGCGGCTGCCAAGAAGGAGAAGAAGAAGCCGGTGGAGCGCTCGCAGGTGGTGCTGGAGGTGAAGCCGTGGGAGGCCGAGACGGACCTGGAGGAGCTGGCTGGGAAGATCAAGGCCATGGAGATCAACGGGCTGAACTGGGGCGAGGGCCACAAGCTGGTGCCGGTGGCCTTCGGCATCAAGAAGCTGCTGGTGCAGTGCATCATCGTCGACGACCTGGTGCTGCTGGACGACATCACGGAGGCCATCGAGAGCTTCGAGGACTACGTGCAGTCCGTGGAGGTCGCCTCCATGAACAAGATGTAAGTAGTCTGGCTGTTCGTGCCGTCCTTGGCAGAAAGCCCCGCTCTGCTCAGCTAGCTAGCTACACGTAGAAATAAAAACAAGCAGAAAAACGAAGCGAGCGAGTCCAAGACGTACACCCGAGCGCACCGCAGTCTTGACCCTCGCTGAGCCAGTCTACACTGACATGCCCACAGTCTTCGCCACCAGGAACTTCCACAGGCGGCAGCGTTCTTCCGGACAAGCAATCGTAGCTGCATGCGCTGTAGCTGATGGTGTAGTATGCCACGTCCCTCCGGGGCTGAGCAGCTAGCAGCTCCAGCCAGCGAACACGCAGCCCTGACAAGCGAGCGTCACCGTATGCCCCAGATGCAGGCTAGAACCAGCAAGCGAAGTGCTGGAGCCCCGATGCGCGGGTGTAGAACGGTCTGCTGACTGTGTGTACGGGCTCGTGGGTTTGTAATCCCCTCGTCCGCAGCACACGCTGAAAGTCTGCTTGTGCTGCACCCCTTCTCGAAGGACGGAAGGCTGGCCAAGCGAGCAGCAAGCGCAGCACCGGCGTCGCCGGCAGCGTCGCACCAAGCGGCCAGAAGCCCGCCGCGTCGCAGCCGCAAACCCGCATGCACCCAACGTCACCCGGAGCTTCAGATTGCGCATCATCACGTCGCGCACACCAAGCAGGATCACGGATCATACGGCCGGTCGTAGGTGGCGGCGACATGCTCATGTCGCCTTCCAGGCCCGAGATGACGAGACGAACGCGTCAAGTTCAAGCGCAAAGTGCCGGCGGTTCCCCCGGCGCTCGCTCACGCCTGGACGAGTGAGTAAGCGTCCCAAGCGACGCGCAGATGCCTGGTCTCGCGCCCCGATTCGGACGCAACGCCTGGTTTCGGCCGAATCTAGCGTGGCAGCGGCGCGTGACGCGCCTACCGTCACGGCCTGGGCTTCGTAGCCCTAAGCCCACTTTGTATTGGGCTCTCTGGGCAGACGCATCTGGTAGCTGTAGCTCCTGGGACGTCGACCTTCTCCCATGCTGGCTGCCAACTTGAAGCCGCGGCGTCGGAGCCTTCCGAGGGGCCTGCGGCACTGGGAGCCGCATTTCGGATTTCTCCCTGTCGTCCGCACTCGTCCGTCCGTCGCCGCCCGCGCCCCAAGAAGCTTCGCGCGCCACTACTCGCCACTCGACCCCTACTACACAACCATCATGGCCGAAGTGGACCACTCGAACCCGATCACGCTCTCGCGCTTTATCCTGGCCGAGAAGGAGATCCAGGGCAACAGCGACCTGAGCGTGCTCTTCACGTCCGTGGAGCTGGCCTGCAAGGTCATTGCCAGCTCCGTGCGCCGCGCTGGTACGTTTGCGTGCAGCACGCTGCCGTCCTAGAGCACGAGGACGGACTGCGTGGGGCGGTTTCCGGTTGGATCTTTGCAATGCAGGAGAACTGACATGCCATCCTGCCTCTTGTTGGTTGCCGACCGATCATGTGCAGGCTTGACGGGTCTCTACGGCCTCGACGGTTCGACGAACGCTACTGGCGACCAAGTCAAGAAGCTGGACATCCTGTCCAACGACATCTTCGTCAACTCGCTCAAGGTACGTCTGCTCTTGCAGCGGAAATGGCTGCAGTTGGCACAGCTCTGAGGGGGATTACCCACGCACCTATCATCGTTCTTTGGCGTGCATGCTGACCTCTGTGCTCATTTGTGTGCATCTTTGCGTCCAGTTCTCGACGAAGATCGAGGTGATGGTGTCCGAGGAGGTGGAGGAGCCGATCCTGGTGGAGAACGACTCCAGTGGCAGTAAGTGTCTTCTACTCCACGCACTTGAAGGGGGCCCGTGCTGTTGTATTGCACATATCGACACCTTTCTCACCTTTGGCACTCTCACTTGTCTGTGGGAACTGTAGCCAAGTACTGCATTGCCTTCGACCCGCTGGACGGCTCGTCCAACATTGACTGCAACGTCTCCACGGGCACGATCTTCGCCATCTACCAGCGCGACAACACGTCGGAGGGCGGGTATGTGTTCTTCCTTCCCTTCTATTGTGCCATGAACATTCTAGTATTGCGCACAAAGACTCACTTTCCTCACCGCCATGTCTGTGGTCGATGCTGCAGCTTCAAGGACATTCTGCAGCCTGGCAACCAACTCGTGGCCGCGGGCTACTGCATGTACGGTAGCTCTACGCAGCTGGTGCTGACCTGGGGCAAAGGCGTGCACTGCTTCACGCTGGACCCGACGATCGGCGCCTTCATCCTCTCGCAGAAGAACATCAAGATCCCGGACCAACCCAAGACGGTGCGAAGTCGGGCTCACGCAGCTCATATCCAGTGCCTGTGACTGCTCGACGCGTTCTGGAGTAGCGTACTCATGTTGTGCTGTCTTGGTCGGTTTCGTGACGTTTTCTCCAGATCTACTCGGCCAACGAGGGCAACTACGCCCACTGGGACCGCCCCACCAAGGCGTTCGTGGACGAGTGCAAGAACAAACCCAAGCCGTACGTTGACTGCCTTGCAAACCGTGATAACTGGGCGGTTTCCCTGGAGGCAACTCATTGTTCTGACGTGTGATTCCATTTTGTTCGCGCTTGCTTTGGTTGGGATACCCAGGTACTCTGCGCGTTACGTAGGCAGTATGGTGTCGGACGTGCACCGTACGATCCTGTACGGCGGCATCTTCCTGTACCCAGCGGATGCCAAGGTCCGTCTCACTGCGTCCCCCATGCGCTAGTACTGCGCTCTTGGTATCGTCTTGATGCTGGGATGACAAGCAACTGACGTCTTGCAACCGCTTGTGGTTTGATGATGTACAGAGCTCCACGGGCAAGCTGCGTCTGCTGTACGAGGCCAACCCCATGTCGTTTATCATCGAGCAGGCTGGAGGCATGTCTACGACCGGCACGCAGCGTGTGCTCGACCTCATCCCGGTACGTTCCCTTCCCGTCTGCTATAGACTTATTAGCGACTGTCGTGCTGACCTTTGTGTGTGCTTCTGGCACTCTTGCTACGTTTGGTTCGGCAGACGCACATTCACGAGCGCTCGCCCATTTTCCTGGGCTGCAAGCGCGACGTCGAGCGCGTCATTGAGCTCTACAAGGAGTACAGCTCGTAGGCTGTCAGGCCCATCAGGCTCAGGCTCCGACTGCCAGTCCACGATGTATGTAGCCAGTTGCAAGATGTGATTTCATCTGCAGACGACCTCGAGAGAGAAGAACTTAGCTAGCACTACTTGAAGTAATCCGTGCCAATCCATTGCTCCCCCTAATCTGCCAGCATCCGTCCGTCTACATGTCGGCCACCGCGTACTTGTAGGCCTCCTCACTCACAGCAGTACTGGCGTTCTGACGCAGCAACAGCTTCTCTTCCCAGCCAGTGCCACGCACGACACCATCCCAGCGATACCCCGGCATGATCCCAAAGCGGTTGGGCGGCGCCGGCGGCCCAGCGTACTTGGGCTTGCTCTTCTTGTCCTTCTTGCCCTTGCTCTTCCGCTTCTTCTTGCTGCTCTTCTTCCCGCCAGACACGTCCCCATCGTCGCCGAAGAGCTTGTCCTCCTGGAAGACCTTGCTGTGCATAGGGTCGAACGCCCGGACACGCTCGCGACGCTTGCGTTCCAGCTCCTCGTCGTCTTCGTGGCGAGCAAACGGGGTCTGCTTCATGAGCTCGAGCTCCTGCTGCTTTGAGAGTCGCTCGCGCTTCTGCACTTCACCCGTCCCCCACTCATACTCTTCGCGTGCCTCACGCTCGCGCTTGCCCTCCAGGACCTCCTGCTGCCGCACCATCTCGTTCAACATGTCCAGCTTGCGGCCACGCTTATCGCGGTACACTGTCTCAGCATTTGCGCCCATGTCCTTGGCGTCGGCACCGTTCAACATATCCTTGCGCTTTAGCGCCAGCTTCCGCTGCGTGTCGAACTCGGCAGCCGTGAACAACCCCGCCTTCTTCTCCTCGACTTCTTTGTGGGTCTCCTTGGATCGAGGCTTAGCCTCATCCTTCCCGGTTGTCTCCCGCTTGACTGGCTTCACTTCTTCCTTCGCCGTCGTCTCCTTCACGGACTTGTGCTGAGTTCGTGATCCACGACGTCGAGTATCATCAGAGCGAGAACGGGAACGGGAACGCTCCCGACGTGATGAAGTACGATGTGGAGATCCCCAGCGCGTCGACTTCCGCGGTGAGCGACTACGACGTCCGCGTCGCGAGCGTGGAGACGGATCTCTCGCTCGCTCGCGGCTTCGACTGGGGCTTCGACGTCCCCGACTTCTTCTTGGTGGGGACGCATCGACGTCACGCCCGCCTCGACTACGACTGCGACTGCGACTACGACGACGACTGTGCTGGCGACTGGAGCGGACGTCATGCTTGTCAGCAGAAGTAGAGCGGTGACTGCGACTTGAACGACGCATGGGAATATCTCTCCCCATCGAGTCCACACGACGCTCCCGGTCGACATGATCAGGCGATGGTGAATGCTGTCGCTTGCGCTGCTCGCGTGATGGCGACGCGTCTCGACGTGAACGTCTTGGGGGGGACACGTCATCGTCTTGAGTCTGGGGTGCAGCTGGAGCTGGAGCCAAACGCTCAGCAGCAGGTGAAGCGCTCGGCTTCTTGTCCGCTCGTCGACGAGGCGGAGACATGTCGTCTTCTGAGTCACGTGCACGTCGACGCTGCTGGGGCTTTCGTGGAGGCGATGCGTCGTCGTCAGCTTCATGGCGTCTATTGGGAGAACGTTTTCTAGGTGGAGATGCGTCGTCGTCCTTTGTCTTGCGAGGCTTGCGCGGCGGAGAGGCGGCATCGCTGCTGCGACTGCGACTGCGACTGCGACTGCGACGAGCCCGAGCTCGGGACGCTGCTTGTTTGCGCGGCGGGGAGAGATCACCGTCTGCGTCTTGCTGGCTCTGCTTCTTCTTAGCACGCAGCTCATCCAGATAGGCCTCCGAGTTGACGTACACAGGTAGATCCTGCGGGTCGACAAGCTCCTCGACAGCAGCCGCCACCACGAGCGGACGCTCATCTTCGGCGGCGTCCAGCTCCCATTTGTGCTCAATGGCGTCTTTGCTGGGCGCTGCTTGTTCCCACGCATGGTCCACATCTACTACGCGCGTACCGACACCAGCTGCAAGCTTCTTGGATGTCTTCTTCCGCCTTTTCTTCTTCTTGTCGCCGGCGTCCGCGTCTGCAGCAAGTCGTGCGCAAGTACGACACATGGGGAATCAGACACGTTCGCGGCTCAAACGCGATATGGAGTGCACTCCACGCGAGCGCCAGCGCGTGCGCAGCAAGCCCACACCCAGAAGGCGCGCAAGGGGGAGGGGCGAGCGCACCTGTGGCGCTGGACATGTAGCGCTGCAGATACTCGAGCTTGGACGCCATCTTCGTCTGACCAGTCCTTCTTGGCGCTCGCTACCTTTTTTTTTTCCTGCGGGGCGCACCAAAACCTTACAAACAGCAACTGCAGCATACAAAAGCCAAGTGTATTCTTTGTATTCCGGAGTGTGCCCCTTGTTTCAGTGGTGCGTGATCTCGACGACCATGAGGTCGAAGCCAGGGGCGCCACAGGCAGCTCGGTGACATGACGCTACACGACGATGAGGGAGGTTGGGAGTCTGCCTACGCGCCGAGCTGAAGCGCCTGGAGATCGCGACGATCCCTGAGCAAAACTGGCAGGTGCTCGAGCAGGACTTCGCGGCGAAACGCAGGGTCGCAAAGGGTGCTGCTGCGAGGGCTGCTCTCGCATCGAAGCTCGCGCTGCCGCTGGTCCGTGGCCGCAAGGACACTACATCCTGGGTATCTCTCACTGGCAAGGCGGTGGTGACGGACAACCCGCAGCGCGACCACTGGTGTCGGACGTTGGAGGTGAAGGAGGAAGTGGACGCGGTGCGTCGCCATCTCAACGGATGCGAGGCGTACCAGGTGTCGCTGGGGCGCTTCATCGGTGCCAGCAGCAGCACGTGGACGAAGCCGCGCTACAACTCGGAGCAACGTGCAGCTACGACCAAGGCTTCTCTGGAGCAAAGACCGTTTGCTGCAGCCCACGGATGCAAGGCGGTGGCTTGGGATAGCCTAGCCGCGTGGCCCAACAAGTACCCCGAGTTCGCTGGACGGACGGCCCAAGGCAAGGTACCTATGAACTGCAGGAGGCTTTGCGGGTGGTGAGCAGGCTCTGCACCCTGGGCTCTCCAGCAGACTGTCGGCAGCAGTGCTGCATGCATCCAGACTTCTCACACTGCCAGGCATGGCCCAGACTGTCTGGCATGACGCAATCGTTGCTGCGGTCCCTGGAAGGACTTCTCCAATGCGCCTCTTCTCGGATACTCTCTTGGGCATCGGCGCTGTGGATGAGGGAAACAGTAGCTGTACAGCCTGTGCGGATCTCCGTCGAATACGTCTGCCTGCGTGTCTGTAGGGAAGGCCACGACAAGCGGTTCTTCTCGTCTCGGAGCATCCTGCCGAGTGATCTGGAGGTGGATGCATTCGGGATTGTCAAGCTCAGTGGCAAGCCTCTCCAGCTGGAGACTGCACACCAAAGAGGTCAGCACCAGTATTGGTGCTCTTTTCACCCGGAAGTGAGACCATTCGTGGCCCATTCGTGGCACAGCTTGACAGGTGAGGTTGCCTTGGTGTCCTCTAATGCGCGGTTCTTGTGTGGCTCTGCTGTGCTCTGCAGAGGCGTCTATAAGGCTGTTGGAAGCGAAAGCCAATGTCATCACACCTCATCGAAGTGTCTCCGAAACTCTCCTTCGCTGCCATGGGCGACTATATGACCCGAGAATTCGATTCATGCAGCGCCACAGTGGCCAACGTGAATGGTGCCGCAACGACAAGCGCAGGCACAAGCTTAAGCTCCAGCCCAGCCGTCCGCATGGCACGTTCCCGGGCTGTACAACAGCCTCGCACCGAGCTCAGCGGTGGTTACGCCACGGAGAGAAACAGTTTTGCGCAGTCCCGGACTTCACACGCATGGCACACGGGTTCAAATGTCGAGTTCATGAAAGCTATGTCCCTGCGCTGCCGCGCGCTGTGAGTGGGAAGGAGGCTGCACGAATCTCGCGCAAGTACGCGGTCACTGTCGTGGACACTCCAAGCGAACCACAGCAACTTGGGCAACTGCACCGACGTCACTGCCTACTCCAGCTCTAGCATCGCAACTGCAGCTCCACCTCTAGTACTAACAGCACACTAGCATGACCCGCGTGTACGTGACCATCGAGAAGTGTCACAAGAAAATAACACCGCAATCAAGAACCTCTGTGCGACTTCAAGACCAAGGAAAATTGAGGCCAGCACTTCTGTGCCTTGGCCTGAAGTGATCGTCGTCATTGCCAATCCCTGCTGGAGCTATCGTCCAGATGAGCTACGAAGTATTGGCACTTCCCACGTTACTGTTGCTGCCGCTGTCTTTTCGTCGTCACTGCCATTTCGCTCTAGCTCTAGCTGATGCTGATGCTGTAGCTGTCGTTATTCCCATCGCTACACACGCCTGGCATAGCCTGCTAGGCTTGTCCAAGGCTTCAAGCAGCCCCGCTGCGAACAACGTGCGAAACAACCGTGTCGCGTAACGTAGGTGGACCTAGTCGTCCTGACGCTGCCAGACGCACAGCTTACCATAGAAGTCCGGGGACACAATAACGGGCTCAAACGGGTGCCAGCGTACGTCTCGTGTGAGTCCTTGCGGCTTCATGACGAACACCTCCACGAGCTCGCCAGAAATACTGTCGTAGACGTACACGCGTCCGTCTGCCGAGCCGGTGTAGATGTACTTCTGCGCGGTCGAGTGCAGCGGCGAGAAATAACAGCGGATAAGCGTCTCGATCACCGCGTGGCCACGGTACGTCATGACCGACCGGTCGTCTGGGTGCTCCACAGGAGAGCGGCCACGGCCAGGATACGCTTGATAGCGGTAATCCCACGAGTACGGCTTGCGGAAATGCGGCAGCGCATCGTGGTCGTCTGTCGAGAAGCACTTACGTAGATCCCAGAGCTTGCATGTCTGGTCCTTGGAGTTTGAGATGAAGTAGTAGCCGTCATCTCGCGATGATACATGCGTGATACCGTCCGTGTGGCCTGGGAAGACACCTTGAGGCTTCGGATTCGCCTCGGACAGCACACGTCGGTCCCAAAGCTTGATGAGCGAGTCATCCGAGCCACTTACGAACACATTCGAGTGCAGTGGACCGTCCACGAAGGCGATGGCATTCACGTCGTCCGTGTGGCCAGTCACATGGCACAGTGGCACTTGTGTCTGCATGTCCAGAAGCACCACACTGCTCTGGGACGTGCCTGCCACGAACTCGGTTCCAGCCGCATTGATATCCAGACACCAGACGCCGAAGCGGCCGAAGCGACCCATATGCAGTCGGTGTGGGTTGTTACGTCCATTACGCGGTGCACGCGCCAATGGGAAGACCATTTCCTTGCCGTCTTCGTCAAAGGTGGTGCTCACCATCCGCACGTTGCTGTTGATACTGGAATACACAACGTGGGCGTCATCCGGTGTGAACATGGCATCCGTGACGGTCCAACTCGTGTCACGCACGGGAAGCTGCGCGCAGCGCGTCCAATCGATAGTGTCATACAGAATGATCTCGCCCTGCTGCCCGGCTGTGAGGAACTGCGAGCCAGTGCTGTTGAAGCCGCCGCAGTACAGTCGGTCGCGCACCATGTCCACGACGCGGCACTGCTTGTTCTCCTGGAAGGGCATGAAGGTCTCCTGTAGCTTGATCAACTGCGCCTTGGAGGATCTTCCCACCTGCTCGCGCAGGCAGAGCGTGTGGAACATGCGCTTCTTTCTCAACAAAGCGTCTGTGCCCGTGCTGGCGTCGTTGTAGCCCCGCAGTTGGTGTGCGAGACGCTGCAGCGGCATCTCCTTTTGCTGCTGCAGCTCGTGCTCCGAGCGCCGGAAGGCGTGCGGCGAGTACGGCTCGCCATTGAACACGTGGTCAATGCGCGCGCGCACCTCCGCCGGGAGCACGGGCGTGCCGTCGTCCAGCAGCGACCCGTCATCCGAGAAACCTGGCCCGTCGTCGTTGGGGCCCCAATCCTCGTCCGAGTCGTCCGAGTCTACCACGCGCAGCAGCGACATGACGCAGTGGAGAAGCGGGACCGTGCACACGCACAGCAGCCACGTGGGGCGTCCGGGGTTCCTTCCTGTCTTCCTCGCGTCGCGCCGGCCTAGCGAGCGCGTCTTCTCCTGCGCCGAGAGCTTCTCAACTGCAGAAGCCTTCTTTTGGCCCGAGGAGATCTGCGTAATCAGGTGGGGCGTGTCATCACATGGGGCAGCAGGTCGTCCGAACGTCGCGCGAAGGTCGTCGCAAGCGAAGAAGGGCATTCCGACGGGAAGGAAGGATCTTCCCCTTCTTCAAGCAGGCTGGGCAAAAGCAGCAAGAAGAGGGGCGAAGAAGACAAGCTCCAGGCCTCCCGGTCTCCCGGTCTCCAGACCTCCAGACCTCCAGACCTCCGCTCGCTGCCACAATGGGGGCCAGCAAGCACACGTCCGTGGTCGTGTTCTGCATCTTCTTCCTGCTGGGCATCGGGTCGTCGCTGCCGTGGAATGTGTTCATCACGGCACAGGCCTACTTCCAGGAGCGGCTGGCCAACACGACCTACGAGGACTCGTTCCTCAACTGGTTCAGCATGGCCTTCAACGTCAGCACACTCATGACCATGCTCGTGCGCACGGCGGTCATCGCCGAGCGTATGGCCAGCGCCGTACGCACTGTCTTCTTCTCGCTCATCGTCATCATGGGGATCATCTTCACGCACTGCGCCTGGACGCGCATGCCCGAATTCCATGGTGCGCCTCTGCCTCTTTCTCCGGCCTCTCTGTCTCGGTGGTGCATGCGTACACCGAGCGTTTTCTGTGGTGAATGCTTAAGCCGCTTACTCTGCTGACAACGCTCGTATTGTGGTTGCTGCGGCGCTGCGGTTGTATTCGCAGGCTACTCGTTCTTCCACACGACCATGATGACAATTTTGGTGGTCGCCTGCGCCTCCACGCTCATGCAGGAGGGACTTCTGCGCATTGTTGCCACCTTCCCGCCGCAGTACACGCAGGCCGTAGTGTCTGGCCAGTCCATGGCGGGCCTGGCCGTGGCCGCGTCCAATTTCATCATCTTGTGGGCGAACGACAACGACAACGACAACGACAGCTTACTGCACGCACTGAAGGCCAACGCGGATCTGTGTGCCTTCCTCTACTTTGTGCTGGTCTTCATCACACTTGTGACGTGTCTTCTGGCCTTTGGTGTGCTCATCCGCATGACCCTCTTCCATCACTACCACACAGTAGACCACCCTGGCCACGGTCAGAAGGACAAGGCATATCTAGCCGACACGGCCAGCGAGACGGACGACAGTCTGGAGTCGTCGGCGCGCGAACGTCTACTGGATGGGAGCGAGATCGAAGACTGCGACGATGACAAGCTGGACATGCTGGAGATCGCCTTCAAGATCCGCTTCTACGCGCTCTCAGTGTTCTTCATCTTTGTCGTGTCCTTGGGCGTCTTCCCGGGCATCACTTCGGCCATCCAGTCCGTGGATCCGGCACGCAGCAAGTTCAACCGGGAGCTCTTCGTGCCTTTCACGCTCATCCTGTTCAACACGTCAGACTTTGTGGCGCGCCTGTCGGCGTCCTGGTGGCCCATGCTGCGGCCCAAGACAGTGCTGCTGGTCAGTCTGGCGCGATTGGGCTTCTTCCCACTGCTCATGCTGTGCAACCTGCAGAACAAGGAGCACGAGGTGATCACACACGTGCTGTTCCGCAGCGACGCGCTGGCCATGCTCTTCATGGTGGCCTGCGCCTTCTCCAACGGCCTGCTGTGCACGCTGGCCTTCATGCACTACCCGCGGCTGCTGGGCAGCAACAAGGAGAAGGAGCTGGGCGGTAGCATCATCTTCTTCGTCGTCTCGGTGGGGCTCACGGCCGGCTCGCTCATGTCCTTCGTGCTGCGGGCCATGCTCAAACCCTGATTCAAATCCACGGGTTATGCGCGTTATATCCGTCTGCACAGTCTGCCCAGATGTAGCGCCGCGAAGGCTCCACCTGAAATGGCCCAGCCTCGTCGCGTCGCTGGGTCGGCGAGCATAGGTACAGCAAGGGTCCGTGCTTCCAGCCATCCAGACCAAAACCCTTCTTGTCTTGGAAATGGCTTTTGTCGAAACACGCACACCAAGTCCTTGTCTCCGAGTGTCCACCAGCATGCCGAATAAGCGCCCTCAGAACCTGATTGGAATGTCCATGACAGTGACCGCGTACTTGCGCGAGATTCGTGCAGCCTCCTTCCCACTCACAGCGCTCGGCGGCGCGGGGACACAGTTCTCATGGACCCGACATTTGAACCCGTGCGCCATGCGTGTAAAGTCCGGGATAAAGTGCGGTTCTCCGTCTTCTCTCTTGTAAAGCAAGCTGACAGCAATGGCGTCTAGTCTCTTCGTGCGCCTCGATCTCCGCGAGTTCCGCCTGCTCTCCTCGTTTACTCACGGCAAGGACGAGATCACTGTTCGCTGCGCGCTAGGGCACAGCTTCGCCACCGCAGTTGACTACCTCCGCTCGTTTCCGCACTGCCGTTGCTCCGCCTCCGCTGGCGAGGCCACCATGGCCTGGGTCCTAGAGAGACTGGCCGGACTCCCACGGGTCTCAACTCGTAAGGAACTGATCACCGCCCTAGAACTAGACGCCTGGTGCGCCTTGCTGCGGATGGCCTTCGAGCTACAGGGTGCTCACCATCACGTTCGCGTCCGAGCGTGGATGACCGAGGACGAGTTCCAAGATCTCCTGATGCGGGACGCTAGCAAACGAGTCGAAGCCGAACTCAAGAACATTCGGCTTGCGACGATCGAGGATGGCGAGTTTAGCGACATTGTACTGCAGACGGCGGCCGCTCTAGCGCGGTTTGGCCTCCCTATTCCTGCTGCGCTCGACTTGGTGACGATGGAAAGAGCCATCCTCGCTCACCGCGCTCGTGTACTCGCCATGCCGCCGAACGGTGCTCATCCAGCTGTCCCCAGCCGCCCCAAGACTCCTGTGTGGCGCCACCTTTCCGACGATCCGAACCCACTGCACCAGTCGAAGACAAGGTGCTGGTCCTGTTTGTACAAGGTGCAGCACAACCACCTTCCGAAGGTGGCTGCACGGCACCTTGTTTGCGGGTGCCCTGCGTTCTCTTATCTACTGGCCGAGACGCCATGGGATTTCTGGCCTACGTGGGCTCGTGATATTTGAATACCGTGTTGTTTGTCTGGTGTGTCTGGTGCCTGCGTGCCTCTTCTTTCAACGTGAGCTCGCATTTCACTCCGGGCTAGCTCCAGCTCTTCTGCATGTTTGTTTAAACAGTGTGTATGCTCCAACACTACTTTGCTCGGACCCACAGCAGCAAGAAGTCGGGCGTGCAGCAGCAGCAGTTCATTTCCCAAGGCTCGCTCAACCGTCAGCACCTCTCCGGGGACACCCCAAGTCGCGTTCTCAACAGAACGCATCCGTGCAAGCAGTGCGCAAAAAATCTCACCCCAAAGCCGCGGAGAGGCCAAAGCGAACTGCATCCTACAGCCGGTCTCCACGCGCGATAGCGGCGCGACCAAGACAAGCGTCAGACTTATCGCGCTCCGAGGATCGCGCTTCTCGAGGTTCCTTACTGGAAACCTACAAATCCTGCCAGACTACGCGAGGGCTCATCGTCGCGCGCTTGCGGGCCTTCGACCGTCCACCCGAAGTCTCGCCCCCAAGGCAGACTGACATGCTCTCAAGGAGCAGCGCGATCTGTAGCAGCTTGTATTTCGAGGAGCCAAGTCCTGAAATGGCCACGCGCTGCGCAGGGGTCCTGTGTGGAGATGTTGTGTGAGCAAGCTCATGTACACCTAACACCGCGGAGTAAGCGTCTCCGGGCACCCGGACTTCCCGGGAGCTGAGTGAAAAGGTGCTCACTCTTCAGGTAGATGCGGCGCGCGGCGTTCACGTCGAGGCCGAACGTCAGGCTGCAGTGCGAGCACGAGAAGATCTTCTCGCTGGTGATGCTGCGGTTGAGTCTCCCGCAGCACGAGCATGCCTTCGTCGTGTAGTGCTCTTCACCCTAGCGGTCGGAATCCAATGGCTATTCGTCTCCCAAGGAAGAACCCTGAATACATTTCGACCACCAGAGAGAACATCGTGCACTAACCCCCGCTGCAGTTGCGCAGCGATGAAGGCTGGCGTGAGGGAGGTGTTGATGAAGCTAGCGCCAACCACACTGAGGCGGTCCAGCACAGGCGTCTTGAGATGGCGGCGGTGATTCACATGGACACGTCACGAGGAAACGAACCGCGTCTGGCGTGCCCTTTAGCGCCTTAACGATGTTCATGGCTGAGTCGCACTGGTAGTCCCCGAACTTGGCATTCTTCGAGTTAGTACGCGTGACTTCCATGGCTGCGACGGCCAGAGTAGGGTACACAGCATTGATAATTGCCTCGAATAGCAACCCCACCACGGACAATGCTGTGGAACAACTTCCCGGCCGCCAAGTCGGCGTCCAGCTTGAACGTGGAGGGCACAACGTTGGTGGTGGACGCTGCGGGACGCACTCACGCACCAGAACCACCCTTGGACGCCTTGGAACCCTTCTTCCTGGACACCACACCCTTGACGAACTCCTGCCTCATGAAGACCTGCTTCACATACGCAAGGAGAGAAGCCATGCTGGTCGTCTCATTCTTGGCCTCCGGCACCATCTTGAACGTCGCGCGCAGCGTCACGTTCGCAACCACGTCAGCCAGCGTGAGTTCGAGCAGCGGGGAGGTCTTGGCGCGCTCCTCCCATTGTGCTCTAGGAGTGTCGGGAGCTGCTCAGCTAGAGCGGCACCACGACCGCTTAGCCCATGGCGCCGTGCTCTACTATCCGTCAAGCGCGCTGGAATCGAGAAGTTGTTTCTCATTATAGGAGTCTCTCGCTGGTGGGTCCCAAAAAGCTTTAGCAGATAAAGCACGTAAAGCACAAAGGCACAGGGGTAAAGTACAAAAGCAGGGTGCCGTGCTTTTGCCATCACTGCGACCACAGGCGTTCAAGTCGCAATGGAAAAGCTGCTCGCGACGTCTTCCGCAAGACACGAACCCAGGCCGCTATAGAGCACCAGGGGTCGTATCACGATGAATTCAATGCAAAGTGCAAGCTTGTGAAAGTGCCGGACATACCGAGCTTCTTCGACTCAGGGATGCACATCCTCGCCGAGTTCAAGCGGCCGCAAGTGCTGTACGATGACGCGGAGGCGAGTCGGCGTCGGCGTCGGCGTCGGCGTCGGCGTCGGCGTCGGCGCAACTTACCCTCAGCCTACAGTCACAAGACGTCCCCTGCCACCAACCATACATATACGACGCTCCGGTGACAACCAGGAAACTTGCACGAGCTTCAAGTAGATGCCCATGCGCTGAAGACGGATATGCGGAGGATTCAACGCACCATCGGACAGCTTCACGCAATCCTGCATGGCTTGGAATCCAGGCTGGAGCAAGTGGCGCGCATGAAAGAGACGGAGGACATGGAAGGGCACGACGAACTGTCAGCTCCGATGCACCGTGAAACCCACGAATGGGGAAATGCATCGAGGTTCGCTTGTTCGGCGCTCGGTGGGAGATCTCTAGTTAGCATACGCCAGGACAAGTGGCCGAGTCGACACTTCTTGCTCGATATCAATGAGAAGAGGAGTCGATATCTGCACAAACAGAAATCGTGCCGCTGCAGTCGATAACTGTTCACCGGAGCATTTCAGTCTCTCTACCTGACTAAACATTGGAGTTCCACTAGGCAAACTTGTATTCCTCGCGTCGACATGCCTAGCCTGGGTGGATGACACATGCACCAGTGCACTCGAAGGTAGGACATAGCGCTTTGGGATGATGCTGGAAGCTGCCGTCCAACATTAAAAGCTCTCGCTGCGAGAACCGCGTCGACGCGGCCTAGCTTCTCGTGCTGCTGCTTCTGCACGGATCAGTGCGGAGAAAGCCATTCCCGAGGCAGCAGTTGCGACCACCGAGCACTGCGAGGCTGCTTTCCCTCAAACCCTGCAGCAATTAAGTTCTCTACCTGCTCCAACTCTGCTTTGTACTCCGACAAGCGTGGCGGTGATTCTTGCTGTCTGGGCTGGGGAACGTGCTGCTTCAACTTGACCCAATTGTGCAATCGAACTGACGGACACGTGCTCTGGTCAGACTCTAGTTCTAGCTGACAACCAGCCCGCGAACCAACATCTTGGCAGGCAAAATACGTGACCGTAGTGCCAGAGCGAGATCAAGCCGAATTGAGCCAAACACCCCCTTTAGCACGGCTCTCTCTGTCTCCCTGCATTTCTGGCTCCTTGACCAGGACTATCCAGCAGTCCAGCACCACTGTCGACCTATCCACTCCTGACTGTCATTGGAAACCAGATCTTCTGATCTCTGTCATCTACAGTCCTGCATGTCATCTAGTCCTGACCTTGAATCTGGAAACTTGACCTGCATCCAGAGCTGCGCGTGCCTACCAGACGCAAATCATCACCGCAACTACCAAGCGCATGTCCGACGCTTTGTGGCACCACCGACACTTCCACCGTCCTGACGCCTGCCACCAAAGCCGTGCTAGACGCGACTTGCTCCATCCGAAGTCAGCCACCGGCCCTATCTGGGGTGGATGTCCTTAGGTGGAGACGGCACGCCGGCCTTCTTCAACAGCTGGGCGTTCAGTTCTGCCTCCACGAGCGTCATGCCGTACTTGTCCTCGTCGGCCCGACGCGCTACGTCCGCGCTCATCTGCTGTAGCACGAGCTGCTGGTGCGCGCGGTTGCGCTGCTGCACCTGCTCCTTGGCGGCCATCTGCTTCTGCTGCCACGCGCGGAAGTCCGCCTTGAACTCGCGCGCGTACGCCTCCTCCTCCTGCTTCAGCACCAGTTTCTGCTCCTTGCGTTCTTGCTTCTGTCGTACCAGCGCCTGCACCTGTTCACGGGCGAGTTCGCGCTTCCGACGTTCGCGCTGCTCCAGCAGCTTGGCGTCCCGTGCACGCACAGCCGCCTGCACCGCCAGTGCACGCTGCTCGTCCTCGCGAGCCTTCTCCTCAGCGCTCTTTACATTCAGCAGCGCCAGCTTGACCTTCTGGCTCTGCTTGGCTAGCACGGCGTCCAGCTCGGCCTGACGCGCGGCCTCCTGCAGTGCCAGCTTGGCCTCGTAGGCCTTCTGCATCTCCAGATCTGCCTCGTGTTCACGTTTCACGGCTTCACGCTTGAGCTCCAGTTGACGCGCATTGGCTTTCTTGACGAGTACCACCTCGGCCATCTGCGCAGCCTTGCGCTCCTCCTTGCGGCGCTTATCCTGCTCGATAAGCACCTGGAAGCGCTCCAGCGCCGCGCGTTCATGGCGCTCTTTCTTCTCTTGCGCCGTGCGCTGCGCCTCCGTCTGCGCGCGGAGAGCCTGCTGCCAGCGCTGCGCTTCCAGCGCCACCTGCTCGAGGCGCTTGGCTTGCTTGGCCTTCTCCTGCTCGCGCCACGCAACCAGCTGCGCCTGCTGCGCACGCGCGTGCGCGTCGGCCGTGGCCTGCTCGCTCAGCCGTCGACGGCGCTTGTCCTCCTCTTGCTGCGCCAGCTGCACTCGGTACACAGCGGCGGCGGCCAGACGCTTGCGCTCCGCCTCCTCACGAGCCTGCCGCACCTCGGCCACCTCCTGCTCGAAGATCTGAGAAGCACATCAACCACCATACAAAGCGTCAGTCAAGGAATACCCTTTCGCCAGTCGCGACCACCACAGCCACACACTTGACCAGCTCATCTGAGAATCTGATGACGGCCTCCGACAACAATGAGCCCCAGCCAGGAAAGATGACGACGTACCGGCACCCAGAGGTTGGGCGGTTGCTTGCGCGGCGGCCGACGCACGGGCCCGTAGCGCTCTTCGTCGTAGTCGTCCTCGGCACTGGCGTCGGCCACGCTCTGCTGCTGTTGTTGCCGCTGCGGGTCGCACTCGGCGGGAATCGACGTGTGCGGCTTGGGCTTGGCGCTGGTCTTGGAAGGCAGTAGGCGCTCGCTCCGCGCTACGCGCGCCAGCTCTTCGCCTACGTGGCGCAGTGTGAGGCGACGCATGCGCTCGTTGCCAGTTGGCTGACGCAGACGGCAGCGCGCCTGAGCCTCCTGCACGCGCGCATCGCTCTCCTCGCGCTGGGCTTGCCGCTCCGCCTGCGCTCGCTCACGTTGCTGCCGTGCAGCACGACTCTTCTCCACCAGCTGCCGCTGCGCCGGCGAGAGCACCAGCCCGCTACCGCCCGTCATGTTGAGATTGGCCCAGAGCGCAGCGTGTGGCTGGTCTTTGTGGTCCAGCGCTCACCGCCGGCCTTCATGGCCACCACCAGCTATATAAAGCCCCGCCGTCCATGCTGTCTGCAACGACTATTTTTGCCAGCTAAGTTCCAGTCTTGCTGTCCAGCGGCGCCGGGAAGCTTGCGTCCACAGGAAGCGCTTGCATCCAGGCTTTGCGGACCACATTCGCGCCGCTGCATTGCCACGTCCCACGGCGCGCAGTCCACTCATCCAGACAGGCAGGCAGGACCGCCGTAAAGGGCTCCGTGGCGGGCGGGCGTGAGTCAAGTGGCGCTGGCCTCCAAGCGCTGGCCTCCAAGCGCTGGCCTCGGGCTTGCTTGCTCGCTCTTGTCCAGATTGGGACATGCTGGTCTGCTTCGTCAGGGTGAGGATGGTCCGCCAGCATCCGGCCGAGGCGACGATGGCGCGTCATGCGCGCTGCGCCCAGAGACCAACAGCGAAAGTCGGGGCAAGGCGGTGGCCGGCAATGCAGCGCGCGGCGACAGCGTGCTCGATGCAGGCGGAGACAGCTTTGCCATACTGCCGGCGTGCCCTCGTGACGTAGCTGCAGGCCGCAACGCAGCGAACTGATTCCGAGAGAGATAAATCAGCGCCAGGTCGCATACAGGCATGGCGCGCGTTGCGCAAGCCCGCCGCAAGACGAGCGCCCCGTGGCTCAACTCGCGCTCGCTTTGGGCCAGTTGGCGTCCTCGCCGCTTTCGCTCGGCCGAGTCCAGCACGCCAGCACGCGAGCACGCCAGCAACTCGGACAGGGCTTTCATGGTCGGTGGTGCAGCTGTGCCCCGGATTTGGAACCTGGGTGTGTGGATGCCGTACGCTGTAGTGGACGAGGGTCCACTTACAAACACCAAGTGTAGGCGGACAGTCCTGGCGGTTCTTTGCACGTTTCACATCACCCTCCCTGTCTCTGCTTCCCGAGGCTGATCACCGCGGTCCGTTACTGAACCGCGCAGTATTCTATTGTGCAGGTTCATCCTCCGCACAAATCACAGAGAGGAGGCCAGCTGGCGCGAGCGGTATGCTGGCGATATGCTGTAGAGCAGGACTTGCGACCTCATCGAATGTTCGATTGGCAAGAGATGGGCCGCGAAACAACGCGACATCACGACATGGACCGTCTGTGCGTCTGATACCCGAAGACGCATCACAGCGCCGCGTCACTGGCCAGCGCCACGGGATCCACTTGCAGGCAGGCGAGAAATAGCGGGGCAAACTCCGCCCGAGCAGGCCGTTGGGCGAGCGGAGTTCGCGCTCGCGCTCGCTTTCGGTCTGCAGGCTCCCATGGATGCATGTCGGGCGTGCGCTGTTGGCTGCCTCGTGCGTGACGCGCGCTGTGCTGGACTGAAGCCGGCATCGGGCTGCAGCGCCCGCGCGGCCTCGAGCCGGGCAGGGTTTACTCGATCACGGCTCCGTCAGCGGCTGGTCACGCCATCCCGGCGAAGGCGAGGTGGGCGAGCCAAAGCCGCGGCGCGGAGCTAGCGGATCCGCGGGCGCGCTCCTTGCCTTCTTTGTCCTGTTGTTGAAGAGGATGCGGCTTGCTTGCTGGACTTGCCCACCGGCACGCGCGATGTCTCTTGGCGAGACCACCCAGCACGAGCTAGCGAGTCAGCGAGCCAGCGAGATCAGCCCGGCCACGCCGCCAGCGATGGCGCGGTCGTGCTTTTGCTCTTGCTCTTGCTCTTGCCGTGGTGCTGGGCTGGGCCCTCCCTCGACCTCGCCGTCTGCTGAGCGTGATCCGTTCGCGGGCCGGCCTGTCCGCTCGAAGACGAAGCCTTCGACCTGGCCCAGCTACGCACAGCAACTTGCACGTGTTGCCTCCCGTGGACGAGTCCAGCCTGGCATGGGACGCCTTGCCTTGCCTTGCCTTGGCTCGATTTGGCTCGACTTGGCTCGACTTGGCTCGCTGGGTGCATGCCATGGGACAGCGAGCGAGTGCCTGTTTATCTTATCCGGGACAGGGCCCCGCCTCCAAGCAGCAGTGCGACTCCGAATGAACGCGCCAGGGCTCGTTTGCTCACGGCAAAAACTACCAGTGGTGGGCTCCACCACCTAAAGTGAAAGCGCAAGCGCAAGTGGAGCAGCTCACAGGACGCGACTTAACTGCATGCATCTTGCTTACCACCCCACGCAATGCATTAGCCCTTGAGTGCTGCCTGCCTGGGAGAGCTGGCGCGCGGAGAGGTCGGAGACGGCGGTTGTAAAGCCGAGCCGGCCGCGATCCAGCAGCTGAGAGGGGCGCCCCGCCTCCTTGCTCGCTTGCGGTGCCAGCTCACTTGGCCAACCAGACCTGCTGGCCTTCTGGGCCTGGCCAGGGGCAGGCATGATGCGTGGAGTCCAGTCACCCAGCACGTCGCCGCTTCGCAGAGCCTGACGGCTTCAGCGGGGGCGGGGCGGGGGGATGGAGCTGAAGCAGTCTGCTGCAGGAATAGCCCTAGCTCGCCCGCGGCGTTACCGACAACATGTCTGCCCGCGAGTTGCGGGGGCCGTTGCAGGCGATTCGCGGGAGAGCCCTGGGAGCGGACGGATTGCTGGGCTCTTGGCGGTTCCGGTCGCTGCGCACAATCGGCGCGGCGCAGATTACTCGGTCGTTTCGCTGACTAGCTGGCGCGGTCCCCCGCCTGCCCGCCCGCCCGCCCGTCCGCCAGCGCCTCGGCTCGGCTCGGTCACATCTCGGGCACTGATCCAGCAGCAGGCAGACTGGCCAGCCGGGCACCCGCACCAGCCGGAGCACGGGCTCCGCTTTGCTATCCTGCAGCGGGCAGCAGGCAGCAGGCAAGAGGCAGCAGGCAAGAGGCAGCAGCAACCACGCACAGCGGTGCTCTCTCCAGAAGCGTCCGGCTCGCCATAGAGCCCCGTTCTCTATCATAACTTCACAACTAAAGAGCTGAAGAGCTAAAGTTAGGAAGATATTTCCCGAGCATTGGGCACCTATGAGAATAGATATCCCACGTACTCCTATCGCATTCTGGAAACGCAGGACTGGGACCCGTGTGCTGGCTCCGCCGCCAAACCGAATGCCTTTGGTATTTGATCGTGCTGAATCTGTCGAGATCTCGGGAACTCACTGAAGGAGTCAGTCTGCTCCCCATCCGCTGGCCGCACCCGACAATTCCGCGCCAATCAAATCATCGCGATAAAAAAAGATCCGGTTTGCAGTATGGTGTCGCATAACCTCGTTGGTAACGCGGGCCGCCAAACGACTCGGAAATTGTATGCGGTCTGGTATTTTTGGCGTGTTGCGCGGCAACATGCTGGGTTTTGTATGCAGCGAAGGCCGGCAGACGGGGCGGGCAGTCTCGGGCGTTTTTAGAACGGCCCCTCTCCTTGGCCCACCCGCTCATTGGCTGGCTGTGGCGCTCTGCGGCTTCCCATTGGTGTATGCGCCATCGATTTGACCAATGAGCGCGGTCCCCGAGCGGACGCAGCCCGACCCCTGTGCGCTCTCTAGCAGGGGAGGGGGCCAGCGAGCGGACGACGACAAGGGGGAGCGGCAGGGGAGAGGACCGGTCCATTGGAGGGCGGGCTGGTGGCGTTTGTCGGGGCTGGTGGCGTTGGCCGGGGCTGTCGGCCGGGGACTTCCATTCTGCAATTTCCCGACCTTCGCCGACGCCGCTTGCTTCGTTTGCCAGCTGCGCCTTTGAGAGTCGAGAGAGCCGCCGAAGTCTTCGAGTAAGCGACCTGAAGGCCGAGTGCAGCTGAATCTCCGGGGGAGAGCGCCAGACACACCCAAAATGGCTGGCGAGGGCAACTCGTACATGTCGATGGCGACGCCCAACGACATCAAGAACTACACGAACGATGTGGGCCAGGTGCAGTGGGCGCAGGTGCCGCTTAACGCGGCGCTGGACAAGCTGAAGGCCACGCGTGAGGGTCTGACGTCGGAGGAGGCGGAGAAGCGTCTGGCCGAGTACGGCCCGAACAAACTGCCGGAGGAGAAGGTGAACAAGCTGATGGTGTTCCTAGGCTTCATGTGGAACCCGCTGTCGTGGGCCATGGAGGTGGCCGCCGTGCTGTCGATCGTGCTGCTAGACTACGCGGATTTCGCTCTGATCCTGTTCCTGCTGCTGCTGAACGCCGTGATCGGCTACCTGGAGGAGATCCAGGCCGGCGACGCGGTGGCGGCGCTGATGGGCCAGCTGGCGCCGGAGGCCAAGGTGTTCCGCGACGGGGATATTGTGAATGTGCCGGCGGACCTTCTGGTCCCTGGCGACGTGCTTCGTGTGCGTCTGGGTGACGTGATTCCTGCGGACATCAAGTTCCTCGAGGGCGACACGATCAAGGTGGACCAGTCGTCGCTGACGGGCGAGTCGCTGCCGGTGTCGAAGAACGAGGGCGACGAGGGCTACTCTGGATCTGTGGTGAAGCAGGGTGAGATCGAGGCCGTGGTGACGTCTACGGGCGTGAACACGTTCCTGGGTCGCGCTGCCGAGAAGATCGGTCAGGCGGAGGCGCACGGACGTCTGCAGATGGTGCTGACGACTGTGGGCAACTTCTGCATGGTGTCGATCCTGTTCTGGTGCATCATCGAGCTGATCGTGCAGATGGCCGGGCGCACGTCGCAGAACCCGTGCTTCATCGTGACGGACGGTTGTCTGGGTGTGGCCAACATCCTGGTGCTGATCGTGGGCGGTATTCCCGTTGCCATGCCTACTGTGCTGTCGGTGACGCTTGCCATTGGTTCGTCTGCGCTTGCGAAGGAGAACGCCATTGTGACGCGTCTGACGTGCATCGAGGAGATGGCGTCGATGGAGGTGCTGTGCTCGGACAAGACGGGCACGCTTACTCTGAACCAGCTGTCTGTGGACATGGACAACCTGATCCCGTACAACAACTTCACTGCGGACGACATTCTGAAGTTCGGCGCGCTGTCTGCCCGTACGGAGAACAACGAGGCTATTGACGTGGTGTGCCACAACTCGTACCCGGGCAAGGACACGATGTGGGAGGAGTACACGCTGCTGCACTACACGCCGTTCGACCCTACGACGAAGCGCACGATCGCCAAGATCAAGGACAACAAGACTGGCGAGGTGTTCCGCGCCGTGAAGGGTGCGCCGCAGGTGGTGCTGGACATGGACGTGAACGCGGACTCGCTGCGTGCTGAGGTGGAGGACCGTATCAACGAGTTCGCGTCGCGCGGCTACCGTGGTCTGGGTGTGGGTGTGTCTCGCAGCGGCGACGTGCCGGTGGAGGAGGCGGAGTGGCAGATGATCGGTTTGCTGCCTCTGTTCGACCCTCCTCGCCACGACACGGCTGACACTGTGAAGAAGGCCATTGCCCTGGGCATTGCCGTGAAGATGGTGACGGGCGACCAGAAGGCTATCGCTGTGGAGACGTGCCGTCAGCTGGGAATGCCGACGAACATCCTGGACACGTCTTTCTTCAACCAGGCGCCTCCTCCTGGCCTGGACCTGGCGCAGATGATCTACGACACGGACGGTTTCGCTCAGGTGTTCCCGGAGCACAAGTTCGAGATTGTGAAGCACCTGCAGTCGCTGAAGAAGGTGGTGGGTATGACTGGAGACGGTGTGAACGACGCCCCGGCGCTTGCGCAGGCCGACATTGGTATTGCTGTGGACGACGCGACGGACGCTGCTCGCGCTGCGGCCGACATTGTGCTGGTGTCCCCTGGTCTGAGCGTGATTATCACTGCCATCCGCATGTCGCGTGAGATCTTCCTGCGTATGAAGAACTACGCGATGTACTCTATCGCGATGACGGTCCGTATCGTGTTCACGTTCGGTCTGCTGACGGTGGCTTGGAACTGGTACTTCCCTCCGATCCTCGTTGTGATTCTGGCCATCCTGAACGACGGCACGATTCTGACGATCTCGAAGGATAACGTGGTTGCGTCGCCGCACCCGGACTCGTGGAAGCTGAAGGAGGTGTTCATTTCGTCGATCTCTTTCGGCCTGTGGCTGACGCTGTCGAGCATCGTGCTGTTCGCGATTGTGAACAACTCTAGCGGTTTCGAGCGTACGGGTGTGGAGAACCTGTGCGTGAGCTGCATGAAGAACGAGTGCCACGACTACTTCCAGGACCAGTACCAGACGTGCGTGATGAACAACAACGCGACTGGTTGCGGTGAGATGAACGGCAACGTTCCGCAGGACGCGTTCACGTCGGAGGTGGGTTCTTTCCGCGCCGACGCCATTTCTGGCTACTGGTCGCAGTACGAGGCGAAGTACGACTCGAAGGAGAAGCTGTTCGAGGACCTGGCGGACGTGCACCTCAACGACCTGCCTGGGTCTGTGAAGCCGGAGGCGTCGGAGGCGTACGAGCAGTTCGTGTACCAGTACACTGTGGGCGAGGCCGGCACGGCGTACGGTTCTTCGTACAACGCGTTCACGGCTGCGCAGCTGGGTAAGGGTGTGACCTTCGTGGGCAACAACGAGGTTCCGCTGACGAACGAGATTGCGTTCTGCGACTACGTGTGGGGCTTCAGCGACTGGAACTCTACGTGGTCGAAGGACAACGAGATGATCGGCCCTGGCATCCAGCGCAAGGAGGGTGTGCTGCGGTCGCTGGTGTACCTGCAGGTGTCGATTTCTGGCCAGGCTCTGATCTTCGTGACGCGTACGGCCGGCAGCAACAACTGGTTCTTCGCGGAGAAGCCGTGCAACCTGCTGCTGATCGCGTTCGTGTTCGCGCAGGTGGTGGCGTCGGTGATCGGCTGGCTGGGCTTCGGCGGCTACCCGACGGACCGTATCGCTGTTATCGGCTGTGGCGGCGGCTACACGCTGATCGCGTGGCTGTGGGCCATTATCTGGCAGTTCCCGCTTGACTTGATCAAGTTCGCGGTGAACTACGTGCTGACGAAGAACACGTACGGCCAGAAGGCGTTCACGGAGCGCATCAACGCGGGCCACCCGACCCTGGCCCACTCGGCCGTGACGAACGAGCAGCGCTCCATCCGCGCCAGCCGCACTGTGTAAGTGAGCGGGTGTCGCTCCTTGACAGTCGGCTAGCGAGCGATGTGGCATCGATCGGCGGCCAGGCTGCGTGAGTCGAAGGAAGGTTCATGCTTGCAAGTCTGACGGTCGGCGGTGTCACGCGCAGCCGGTGATTGATGAATGCTGTAGAATTACAAACCCCAGAAAAAGCACTTTGTGAGGACGAGAAATACATTTTCACGTTTTTGCAATCATGGTGTTGATAGTTCGCAGAGGAGGAAGGTAGCATTTGTTCGTTTGGCGAGGTGGTCGTTGCACCATCCCTTCGGCGGAGGTGGTACGAATCTCGCCTTGGTGTATTCTAAAGTGGCCACGAGGTACCAAAGCACCGTCCTGGTTCTCTTGGAGACATCCCGCACTTTGTTTCGTGTCGATGCATGGGAGTAAGCTCTCACGCAACTAACACCGCGGTGTAGGCACCCGGACTCCAGCAGTCCGAGTGAGCCTGTGTTCGTCTCTCATGTAAATGCTGCGTGCTGAGCGCACATCGTGCTTGAGTATCAGGCCGAAGTGCGAGCACGAGAAAATCTTTTCGCTGGTGATGTTGCGGTTGGTTTTCCCGCAGCACGAGCATGCCTTCGTCGTGTAGTGGTCTTCCCACTGGATCCACGACTTGTCCCTGACCTGCTTACAGCGAGCGGCGCACTCGTGGTGGCGAGAAGACCAGCTAGCAACAAGCGGCCCAGAATATTGCTCAGCCTTGGTTGCTCATGCCTTCTTCTCTTTGGTTGGCCAAGCCTGGCGTTGATGTCGGTGAACAATGGAGGGCGATTTTAAAAAAAAGTGATGGCATCTCGTGGAATTTCAGCCAAGCGGCATGTTCTCAAGGTGAAGAAAAGGTTTCCTTTGCTTGAGCGACGTTTCAAGGTGCGGCGGGTTTTAATTGGCTCCAGCCAATGGGCGGTGGTCTCGCCAGCTTTTGACCAATGGGGCGGCGCAACCGGCCCGCTTCTGCGTGGGAGGCGGCCTCATACTGCTTCGTTGCGCCTGGAAGAGATCATTGGGTGGCCATCAAGGAAGAGCATGCAGCTGGACGCACGCCGCGGCCTCGTACAGGTTCCTGCGCGGCGCAAGCTGCCAGCAGCCACAACAGCCAAGCCCGTGGCGGCGGGCCAGCCCTCGGCTGAGCTGAAGCGTGAGCCAGAGCCGTCGCCAGAGCCGTCGCTATCGCTGTCGCCGCAACCGCCGCAGAAGAAGGACACCACTCACCAGCGCTGCAAGGAGAAACACATGCAGCAGCAGCAACAACAGCACCAGCTGGAGGCGTACGCGTTGGCCTTTGGCGAGGAGCAGCGCCGCCGCACAGAGCAGGAGCAGCGCGACGAGCAGCTACTGGGGGCCCTCGCCGTGGCTCGCGTGCTGGCGCGCCGCAAACAGCCCACAGAGACGTTCCACGAGTTCGCCGAAGCGCTGCGCCAGGAGGGCGAAACGCACGCCATCCCGGAGCCCTACTACGTCGCAGCGTTTATCAACGGCATGGGCTACGAGGATACGGCCAAGCTGCTGCTGCTGACCAAACCTGCGGACCTGGACGCGGCGGCCACGGCGGCCATTTACCTGCAACGCAGCGACGGCTCCAGCCCGGCCCCACAGCCTGCAATAGCACTACAGACATCCACACGTCGCAAGCGCCAGCGCTCCAACACCTGGAGCGGCTCCGCAGCCTCGGGTTTCGCGAACAGCGGTGGCACCTCCCGCAAGCGCGCGCGGCCAGGCGTCTGCTACGCCTGCTGCGAGGAGGGCCACTACGCACGCGACTGCCCCACGCGCTGGAAACCATAAGATGCTGCAGCTTGCAGTAGGAGGAGAGAGGCGCAGTTGGGAATGGAATCGCACGCTGTTTGTATGTACATGTGCGTCGTTCCTTCCGTCGCAGTCAGGACGAGTCAGCCAGACCGCCACCGATATCTTTGGATTGCTCTGGCGCTTATCTTTGGGTATTAATGACAGCGGCGAGGTGGCTGCAGACATACATGGACACGGGTAAGACCGCTTTGGTGTTAGCTGCGCAGCTTCAAGGTCCTGAGCTCATGCTGGAGTCCTGGTCGAG
The DNA here is from genome assembly GCA_023338225.1 of Halophytophthora batemanensis. Taxonomy (NCBI): domain Eukaryota; phylum Oomycota; class Peronosporomycetes; order Peronosporales; family Peronosporaceae; genus Halophytophthora; species Halophytophthora batemanensis. The sequence continues at coordinate 45,815 of JAADYK010000010.1, forward strand.
GCTTGCAAGCGGACTTTCCGGTGCTCAAACTCCGGTCCTGACCACCGAGGCGCAGCGCAGCGGCGATAAGAAGGCGAGACTGCGGTTCAAGATGACACCCTGGGAACTCCTCTGTCAGTCACTTGAGCCAGCGACTGGCAGCTTTGCAGTGGCGACTCGCCCCTCGCTCTCGACTCTCCATTCTCCCTCATATTCCAATTCGATCAGCGCAGCACAGTCAGCCAGTCCCGAGCGACCAGCATGATCTACGCCAAGGCGGCCTTCCGCGCCATCATCGCAATGGCGACGGTCTCGGCGGCGGCGCAGAGCTCGCAGGCGGCGCAAGCCACCGGCAGCACTGGCAAGTGGAGCAAGCGCGGCGGACGTCAGGGCGGGAGGTACATTAACACCTTGAACGCTGATGGCCAGGACATTGGAGACGTGGTGCACGTGGGGTCTCCAGGCAACTACGGTGGGGGCAAGAAGAAGGGCAAAGCGGCACTGCTTCGTCAGGTCACGTCGCCCACCAACGTGGCAGGTCCGTTCTCGGTGGCAAGTCCCATGAGTGGCGGGAGTTCTCCAAGCGCGAGCTACACGCCGTGCCCCGGTGGGAAAGGCTCGACGTTCTCGCCGACCAACTACCGTGGCGAACGCAGACGCAAGGGCAATCGCGGTGGAGTTGAAGTCGACGTCGGATATGGAGCGTCTGTATCAAGTTCGCCGCGCAACGGCGGTGGCGTTGCCACGGGTTTGGCCGGAGGTGCAGACGGCGTGCTGGGCAAGGTCGGAGGTGCTGGCGGAGGTCTGGGGTACGGCGGATCTCCGTCTGGATCGACTCGCAAGAATGGCAAGAACGGCAAGAATGGCAAGAACGGTAAGGGAGACTTGCTGGACGGAGCTGGCTACCTGTCTGGTGGCCAGAACGGCCTGGTTGGAGGCTCTGGTGACCTGCTGAACAAGGCTAAGGGCATTGGTGGGGGCGTACTGAGCAAGTCCAAAGGCGTTGCTGGTGAAGTGCTGAGCAAGGCCGGAGGAGGAGGTGGTCTCGGCTATGGCGGATCTCCCTCGGGATCACCGCGTAAGGCCGGCAACGGTGGCAAGGGCCGGAAGGGGGGCGTGCTGGGGAAAACTGGAGACCTTGATGTGGACATTGGCTACGGTGGCTCTCCGTCGGGTTCACCGCGCAATGGTGCCAATGACAATAGTGGCTCTTTGTCGGGTTCCACTACCACCACCAACAATGGCGCTGGTGGTGGCAAGGGTGGCAAGACCAGTCCGAGCGGATCGCGTGGCAATGGCGGTGGTTACAACGGCTCCCCGTCGAGCTCACCAACGAACAAGAAGGGTGGCTCCAAGGGTGGCAAGGCCAACTCGAGCGGATCTCACGCTGGCAGCGGCTACAGCGGATCTCCGGCAGGTTCGCCAACCAACAGCAGCGGCGGCTCCAAGGGTGGCAAGGCTAGCTCGAGTGGATCTCACGGTGGTAGCAGCAGCTATGGTGGCTCTTCTTCGGGATCGACGGGTAATGGTCTTGGTGGGTCGAAGGGCGGAAGTGGAAGTGGCTCGAAGGGATCAAGCACGAACGGCAGTGCCTACGGGGGCTCTGGCTCTGGCTTAACTTCGGCCCCGACTCCGGCCCCCACAAGCAGCCCGACGCCTGCCCCTGCTCCTGCCCCCACCTCCGCTCCTGCTTGGAAGCAAACGACGGCCAGGAAGCGCTAGACTCGCGCACTGAGCCACCAGGACGACTTGCTCAAGGGCAATGGAGGACCTGCAGTTGCACTGGTCACGTGCCCAACACAATTACATTTCAACCCCGTGAATAAGTTGACACAATAGATGTATTCATTACGCACACACATCTCCCACACACACTCGTATAAGTATCACATGACACACATGATGTCCCAGAATGATGGTCTCTGATGCCCACCAGTCAAGAGTTCGGGCGCCTAGGGTCAAGACTGCCGAGGCAATCGAGTGCCGAGCAGAGCGCAGAGCGAGCGCCATGACGGAGTATCTGCCCGGGGAGAACCGCACGTACAAGGAGAAGGAGTACTGGGACTCGCGCTTCCACAGGTGCGCAGGCTTCGGCAGGCTCAAATGCGGCTCAAGGAGCCGCAGAGTGGCGTGCTGACGTCTTCTGTGCTGTCTGCCGTGGTTGCTACTGTCTGCGCTGCTTCGTACAGCGAGGAGTCGTACGACTGGCTGGCGCGCTATGAAAACGTGGAGGCGTTGCTGGCAAAGCATGTCCGCAAGACTGATCGCATCTTGATGGTAGGGCGCGCTGTGGTACCGCATTGAGCTGAGGCGCTGCATGGACTCGCATAACGCTCTCTTTCTCGGGTATGCGGCAGGTCGGCTGCGGTAACTCGACCTTCAGCATCGACATGGTACGCCTGCGTGCATTGACGCTCAGTCGCACAGTTTGAAGCTGTGGAAACTCACGCGTCGCTGGTTTCCACCGCTCTGCCAACAGTACAAGGCGGGCTTCCATCACATCACCAACATTGACTTCTCCAAGATCGTCATCGAGCGCATGAGCGCCAAGTACAGCGTGCGTCCTCCAGCGGCTCTATCTTCTTTACAACGCGTCGATCACCGCCACTAATGTGCTCATTCTGGTGCAGGAAGAGATGAATGAGATGAAGTGGCTAGTGGCCGACATGACCAAGTTGCGCGACGTGTTCACGGCTGGATCCTTCGACGTAGTGATTGACAAGGCCGCCATGGACGCGCTCATGTGTGACGAAGGTGACGTGTGGTCTCCATCAGAGGCCGTGATCGAGCAAGCGGCTGCCATGTGCGGCGGTGTGTCGGATGTGCTGGTGCCTGGAGGGTGCTTCCTGCAGATCTCCTTCGCGCAGCCGCACTTCCGCAAGCGCTTTCTGGTGGGCGAGGGCCAGCAGCACGGTAGCCACAGCACCTGCTACGGCTGGAGCTATTCATACGACAAGATCGGTACGCGCGTCGCCGTCTTGCCTGAGTTTGCATATGCATGGCGGCTGACTGATACAACGGAGTCCGTTCTTTCTTTTGTGAGCAGACATTGGGCTGGGCTACTTCTTCTACGTGCTGCAGAAGACCGCAAGCGTCGAGCACAAGGAGGCCTAGATGGAAGCGCGCAGGCCGACGCTGCCAATAGAGCTCTCTTTGTACCTCCCTCTCAGTCTTGTAGCGCTTGATCCTTTGAGGCGAACGGCGCTGGTGCTGATCCGAGTGCTGATGCGTGTCAGCACTCGACGCCTTGAAGCCCATCTCCCCTTGAAGCGGTCTGTGAGGCTTCCCATTGGTGGACTTGTCGCCCTCTCCCTGATCCAAGGCCTGCGATTGGCTGATATCTGCAATCGATTCCCATTCAGCTGATCCCTCCCTCAACGCCGAAAAGCGCAATGGAAGTGCTGGCGCCATTCCGCATCTCGCTTGCCATCAAGCACAGCTCTCCCCGCACTTCTCCCCGCGTCCACCATGGAGCACTCGCATAGCCACGACCACGACCACGGCCACAGCCACAGCCACGAGCACAGCCACGAGCACAGCCACGCGCACGAGACGCAGATCGACGGCGACGAGGTGGTGCGGCGCTTCCAGCTGAGCAAGGGCCGCGCACCCACGGCCGACGAAGAGAAGCAGCTGCGTGAGCACGGCCACACGCACGAGCATCTGGAGCACGCCGGCGTCTTCCACGAACGCGACGCCGTCAAGCACGGCCGCGACTTCAAGCAGCGCGCCTACACCGTCGGCATCGGCGGCCCCGTGGGCAGCGGGTGCGACTCCCCTCCATCTCTGCTGGGTCTGAACAAATACTGTAGCATTGGTTCTAACGTGTTTCTGTGGATTGTTCCTGTGGTGGCCTGAGCAGCAAGACGGCGCTCATGCTGCAGCTCTGTCGCGCACTCAAGGACCGCTTCAGCATCGCCGCCGTGCGTGTCGTATTGGCAGCTGAAGACGCATCCAAACCGCCGTGCAAAGGGGCTAACGCCACTGTGTCTTGGGCTTTGCATGCGTGCGCGTGTGTGGTTTCCAGGTGACGAATGACATCTTTACGCGTGAGGACGGGGAGTTCCTGGTGCGCCACGAGGCGCTGCCGGAGGAGCGTATCCGCGCTATCGAGACGGGCGGCTGCCCCCACGCCGCCATCCGCGAGGACATCTCGGCCAACCTGCAGGCCTGCGAGGATCTCTCGGACGAGTTTGACGCGCAGATGCTACTGGTGGAGTCGGGTGGAGACAACCTGGCCGCCAACTTCAGCCGCGAGCTGGCCGACTTTATCATCTACGTGATTGACGTGGCAGGTGGAGACAAGGTCCCGCGCAAGGGTGGTCCGGGCATCACGCAGGCCGATCTGCTTGTGATCAACAAGATCGACCTGGCGCCGCACGTGGGCGCCGATCTGGCTGTTATGGACCGCGATGCCAAGCTCATGCGCGGCGAAGGCCCCACTGTCTTCTCGCAGATCAACGCCGGCAAGGGTGTGACGGAGATCCTGGACCATGTCATCAAGGCCTGGGAGGCCGCGGGCGCCAACCAGCCCTAGATGGCCGTAGTTGTAGTAGCTGGAAGCCACGTCGAGAGTGCAGCGTTCAGCAGCCAATGCAATGCGGAGGCAAACTAGGAAGTGGCTCTGTACGCGTTAAAGAATCAATCACGACCTTGGCCGTTGGCAGTCGTTCTAGGTACAACAAGTACAGTAGCACGTCCAAGTCTTCTCCGATACTAGAACTGAGAAGTCGGGACTGAAGAAACCGACGGGCTCTCTGAGTTCAGGTTCTCACTCCTAGTTGGCCGAGCTCAAGCTCAGCGTCCAGAGCGCTCCACAGCGTAAGGATCGTGCTATGACGCCGGCCGAGTCCACCTCGACCGCTCTGGGTCCCGTGGAGGCACACGTGCACGCCCAGGTGGCACATCTGGCCGCAGTGGTGGCTGTCTTCCGTGCGCTGTTGTGCGCTGAAGAGCAGTACGCCGAAGCGTATGCAGATCTACCGTTCTTCGTGGCGGTTGAGACCAAGCTGGAGCTTGCGCGTCTGCCGCAACTACAGCGCGTGTGCTCGACATTAGGACAGTTTGTGCGTAAGAGCGCTGTGCTCAAGGCCACTGTGGCTAAGGAGCTGCTGGAGGATGTGTTGACGCCGCTCGAGAACTTCAGGACAGACCACGTGACGCAGGCCAAGCACGTGCTCTCGGAGCTCTACGAGCTGCTGCAGAAGGAGAAAGCCTTTGACGAAGCCTACCAGCAGTTGCACGCCAGATTCGTCCTTGAGGGCCTCCAGGATGGCGGCTTGAAGCACAACATGCAGAAACTTCGGCAGAAGAGAGACACCGAGCGCCTCACGATCCGCCAGTGGCTCACGGTGCTACACTACGCAGACAAGCGGCTCAAGACGCACATCCAGGATGCGACGTCTCGGACTCTCGCCATCTACGAGCAGATGGCTAGAGCTTCCCAGAAGTTGGTTCAGGAAGCAAAGACGCGGGTTGACAACGAGTGCGACAGAACTATCACTGCAGACGTCTTGAAGGAGCAATTAGAGGCTTCGAAGCTCAATGGGGACGATAACAACGCATCGGAGGTGGTAGAAGAGATCTGGATGCAATTCTTGCGCGGGTACGACTGCCACACGACCATGACGTGCTGGATGAGCGAGCTGTTCAAGCGAGTGGTCCCTGTGGAGAACGCCATGTCCACGCGACTGCGAGGAGTTCAAGAGCTTGATTGTGCCACAGTGAACGTCTTCGGCGAGGCGCTTCTGGACGGGTTCTGCTGCTACCACACCCTGCTCACAGTCAGTGTGCTGGACCCCATTGTGCGCACACTTTTGTTCTCCAGCAATAGACAACAGCGCATGCGTCACGTACTGGTCCAGGACCCGCAAGGCGAAACAAGCAGCCAACGTTCGAAATTGGCAGCGCTTCGGGCTCGAGCAGAGAAGATGGCAAGTCCTCGCAGCCTCCGCTTCTCGTCAAAGTCTAGGGATAACAACGAGTGTGAGAGGAATCCAGAGGTGAAGCCCAGGCAGCTCCGCTCCAGGCCAGAAGAAGCCCGCAATTTGAAGCTCCAGGGGCTATCCAGGACGCAATCGCCAAGTGAATTGACGCCGGAGTTGGTGGAGTTGCGGCCGCTGGAGCGGAAAGAGGTCGTACAGTGCCAGGAGACAGCACGAGCGCTTCAGCAGACCGCCTTTGTGTCTGTGAAGACGCTGGAGCTGATGGTAAAAGACCGTCTGAAGCATGTTTCTGCGGCTCTGGCCTCGCTGAGTGAGGCATTGCACACACGCACGAAGACGGCGTCTCATCCGAACGAAGTGAAGGCTGCGTTGCCGTGGGATCACCTGAAGGAGCGGTTTGCAGTGCGCGACTATGACCAGCTCCCAGACGAATGTAATGCTGCAGACAACACACAGCAAGACGCCGAGGACGAAAAGGAAGCGTCTGGGTGTGTACAGCTGCACCCGTTTTGCAGTGCGCAGCCCGAAGACTTTGGACGAGCAGCCACTGCATCTCTACCAGCCACATGCACTGCTTCCTGGAGTCCGATGAAGCCATTCCACGCTCTATGTCGGTTTCTCGCGCTTCTTCTCTCGAGCAGCAGCGAGGTCTCGCCGAAGAGCCAGGACATCGCAGCTCTGGCCGTGGTGGCTGCAGTGCTGCTGCTGCTGGTGCGCACCTGTGTTCGAGCGGACCAGCTCCAGGCTTCGTGGAATGAGCTCGGAGACCTCCAGCTCTCCAATTCGCAGACACTGGCGCAGATCGTGGAGCTCTCGCTTCATTCTTGCGCGAGGCAACGGGGCAAGGAGGCGTGAACGATGCCGCTGGAGCGCTTCAAGTGCTTGGTGACCAGTGTAGCCATCATTCGGTGGCACGCAACATACAACGTCCGCGGCTTAACACCACGCGATCGCTCATTGGCCGAAACTCTGCGTCTGTCCACAACTACAACCCTGATCCGCGAGTCATCGCTTTGAACGGGGGATATTGTTCTACAAGCATCAGCGAGGCTCCCCAGTATGCCAGCTCAGAAGCCACAGATCATCATTATACAAAGGGCATTGCCCCATAGAGGCTTCTCACGTCGAGAAGCTTCGGCCGCCTCTCCGAAACGCAAGCCCGGGCGCCCCCCGACACGCAACATTGAAGCCTCACTTGAAGACAATCCGCCATCAGCAGCCACCTCAGCCCGTTCCTGTCGGTCACCGGCCGCATGAGCACTACTCAATCCCCCACGTCCAGCGCAACCACGGGCTGCCAGCACTCCGTCGAGCAAACCATGGTGGCGGCCAACGGAACTACTGGCGCCGCGCCGTCCAAGAGCGCGCAAGACACGGCGCAGTCGCCGCAGCCATGGCGCAAGCCCACGGACGCCGAGTCGGTGACGTTCCGCCACCAGACGGAGCTGCCCAAACTGCCGATCCCGACGCTGGAGGAGACGTGTGAGCGCTTCCTGAGCGCCGTGCGCGCGCTGCAGACGGCCGAGGAGCACGCGCAGACGCAGGCCAGTGTGGCCGCCTTCATGGCTGAGGAGGGGCCGCGGCTACAGCAGCAACTGCTTGAGTACGCGAAAGATAAGGACAGCTTCATTGAAGACTTTTGGTACGAGGCGTATCTGAACCACCGCAGCTCCGTGGTGCTGAACGTGAACCCGTTCTTCGTACTGGAAGACGACCCCACGCCGTCCCGCAACCAGCAGCTTCCGCGCGCGGCGTCGCTGGTGCTGGGCTCGCTCAAGTTCGTGAACGCGCTGCGTCGCGGCACGCTGGAGCCAGACATGTGGCGCGGCAACATGGCGCTCTGCATGCACCAGTACAAGCGGTTGTTTGGCTGCGCGCGCGTGCCTTCTGATGGCGCGGACGAGGTCATGGTGGACGAGCTGTCCAAGCACATTGTAGTGGTCTGTCGCAACCAATTCTACTGGTTCGACGTCATCTGGGAGGACGGCGTGACGGCCATCACGGAGCGCGAGCTTCTGGCCAATCTGCGCGCCATCAAGGCCGACGCGCTCAAGGCGGACGACGTGGAGGCCGCCTCCAATGCCGTGGGAGTCCTCACCACGGAGCGTCGGGCCAAGTGGGCTGCGTTGCGAGGCAAGCTGCAGGCTAGTAACAAAGACACGCTGGCTGTCATCGACCGTGCACTCTTCCTCGTGTGTCTGGACACCACCGCGCCGCCTGATGCCGCAGCGTTCGCAGCCACGGCACTCCACGGCACGTACAGCATCACGCACGAGGGTGTGCAGACGGGCACGTGCATGAACCGCTGGTACGACAAGCTGCAGCTCATTGTGTGCGAGAACGGGGTGGCTGGATGCAACTTTGAGCACGCCTTTGTGGACGGCCACACGGTACTGCGGTTCGTCTCAGACGTGTTCACAGACACAATCATCCGCTTCGCGCAGACCATTCGCGCTGGCAACTACGCCTTCCTGGAGGCTTCGTACCGAGCTCCGCAGCTCAGCGCGCCCGACTCGGCCGAGCGACCACGTGTGCAGCCTCACAAGCTCGAGTGGACGCTGGACCACGAGCTACAGGAAGGCATCAAGTTCGCCGAGGCACAGCTTACGGACCTCATTCTGCAGAATGAGGTGGAGGTGCTGGAGTTCACAGCCTTTGGCAAGCTCTTCATCACGCAGCACAACATGAGTCCCGATGCCTTTGTGCAGATGGCCTTCGTGGCCGCCTACTACTTCCAGTACGGCAGCGCGCCGTGCATCTACGAGCCAGTGCTCACCAAGCGCTTCTTGCACGGCCGCACGGAGGCCGCACGCGCCATGACGGTGGAGGGACTGGAGTTTGTCGAGACGTTCTTCTCGGAGCGCACGCCACTGGACAAGATCGCGGCTCTGCGTACGGCCATCGGCGCGCACGTCAAGAACGTTCGCAACTGCGCGGCTGGCAAGGGGCCGGAGCGTCACCTGTACGCGCTGGAGTGTCTCTGGCAGCGCGAAAGTGCGGGCAAGGCGAGTCAACCCAAGCCGGCGCTGTTCGCGGACGAAGCGTGGGCCAAACTCAACCACACGGTCCTGTCCACGAGCAACTGCGGGAATCCGAGTCTGCGTCTCTTTGGCTTCGGGCCAGTGGTGCCCGACGGCTTCGGCATCGGCTACATTATCAAGGACGAGCGCATCCAGTTCTGCGCGTCGTCACGCCACCGCCAGACGGCGCGCTATCTGCAGAACTTGGAGAAGTATCTGCTGCGCGTGCAGGACCTGCTCATGCACGAGGAAGAGCTGCGCTTCCCGAACAACACGGCGGCCAAGAAGATGAGTCCGCAGGCCACCTTCAAGGGCTACGGCTTCTTCGATGACGGCGGGCTGCCCACGGAGGTGAAGGCGCTGGCCTCCATCGCTGCCGTCGGCAAGCCGCTCGACTGATCGGCTCCAGAGGCTCAACGTGTAGCCATGTGGTGCGTTATCAGATGGCCTGGGTCGTCATCGCCCTTTTCACCCAGTCCCGTTGCTCAGCTAGTTCAGAGTCGCCTTCTCATTGGTCAATATAAACCAAACGTGATAAAATTAGAGAAAGGGGGCCGCCTGCACCAGATCTGAGCCGTTCGTCTGGAGTAATTTGCTCCGAGCAAGAGGCGCAGACGCAGGAAGGGACGGGAATGAGCGGGTGCCATCGCTGGTAACGCGTCCTACAGCACCAGCATGGGTGTGCAGACGGCCTCCAGCCTTGCGGACCACGCCCTGCATCTGTCCAAGCTCCCGTGTGCATCGGATACGCGTCGCGCCTCGAGACGGGCCTCAGCGCTGCCTAACGGTCCGCCAAAGGTCGACAACAGCGTGTCCTTCCGGACTCTTGAGCAGGCCACCAATTCTGCTTTCTCCAGCGCCTGTGTGTTGCGCGTAGCATGAAGCTGTTGGGGCGGCTGTGGATGCCACCAAGCTGTTCGCCTCGATATATCCCGAAGTGCCATGAGGTACTAAAGTACCGTCCTGGCTCTAGAAGAGATACCGTTTTCTGTATCGAGCCGATGTGTGTGAGCAAGCTGACGCGCAACGAACAACCGCGGAGAAGGAGTCTCCAGGCACCCGAACTTCCCAGAAGCCCGAGTGAGCAAGTGTTCGTTCTTCAGGTAGATGTTGCGCGCAGCGTTCACGTCCCGTGGCGGTCAAGCGTCAGGCTGCAGTGCGAGCACGAGAAGACCTTCTCGCTGGTGGTGCTGCGGCTGAGTCTCCCGCAGCACGAGCAGGCCTTCGCCATGCAGTGCTCTTCCTACTGGCACCACGACTGGTCCTTGATCCGCCTAGAGCGAGCGGAAGACTCATGATCTTGAGCAGCCAGGATCCACGCCTCCCTTGCGCGCTGGTCGACTGGCCGTTCCTACCACAATGGTCGATCTCTCATGTAGAGAAGGGCTTGGGAGATGAACGAGCGAGTGGTGCGAGGAGGTCTTGCCACGTGCTTGCGTGTGGAGACACAGGAACAGGTCGGTAGTAGCTCGCAGAACTGGGAAGGAATGGAATAGCGGCCACGCAAGTAGAGAGCTAGCTACGAGAAAGCCGAAGAGGCCCAGCTGCATCGCGAAGTGCCGCGATGGCTGCAACGCGTCAACTCGGGGCTTCTTTGGTAGCACGAGTAGCTGAGAGGCGAGATCCCATCGTACCTGTGATTGGCCAATTCTGGCCTTTGATGCGGGTGGATAATCGAGGGCGAGTTGCAAAAACTGATGGCATTCCGTGGTAGATTGGGAGCGCCTGTTCGACACTCCTGCCAAAATAGCCGCCGCCCAGACCACGAGCAGTTGATCCGCTGAGCTGATCCCTTGAGCCGGCGAGTGCTGCTGCGGCCCCATGAGTCAAAACGCCGCGATATATCCCTAAGTTACCACGAGATGCCCAAGTACCGTCCTGGCCCTAGTGGACATACCGTTTGCTGTTTCAGGTCGATGTGTGTGAGCAAGCTAACGCACACCTGACACCGCGGAGTAGGCGTCTCCGGGCACCCGGACTCCAGGAGCCCGAGTGAGCAAGTGTTCGTTCTTCAGGTAGATGCCATGCACAGCGTTCACGTCGCGGTTGAGCGTCAGGCTGCAATGCGAGCACGAGAAGACCTTGCTGGTGATGCTGCGGTTGGTTCTCCCACAGCACGAGCAGGCCTTCGTCATGTAGTATTCTTCGCACTGGCACCACGACTTGTCCTTGATCCGCCTGAAGCGATCGGAACAGTTGTGATCTTGCGCCGTCAGGATCCATGTCTCCCTTGCGCGCTGGTCGACCGACCGCCCCCACCACACTGATCGATCCTCCATGTAGAGGAGAGTTTGGGAAATGAGCGAGGAAGTGGAGCGAGGAGGTCTTGCCACGTGCTTGGGTGTTGTTGCTTGCCGCTCGATGCAAATGTAAAAGTGAGTGCATAAACCGCTTTAGTCTATCTAGTTGTTGTAGTTTGCTAGAGCGACCTCGTGGACGGTCGTCCGTTTTGCAACTTTGCAATTGCTAGGCTCGATCCCATCTTACCTGTGATTGGCCAATTCTGGCCTTGATGTGGGTGAATAATCGAGAGCGAGTTTCAACAAAATGATGGCAACTCGTGGCAACTCAGTGGTAGATTGGGAACACCTGAACGACACAGTGCTGTGCGTCCCTATTTGCGTGGCATCACTCACGATTTCTATCGTGTTGAATATTGGACCTCGAGCGTTGATCGAGAACCCTGTGCTGCGTCAGCAGTTCTCCAAATATTTGGGAACTTTCGCCGTTGAAATTGTAATGGCGGCGGTTTACCCCGCATTCAGCGCTACCTTCAACCAGCTGACGGGGATCCAACAGACCATCTTCGTCTTCGTGCTGCCGGTGATCAAGTTTGTCATGAAGCTTCTCATCGCGTGCGTAGCCAGTCATCTTGACGACGCTCTGGCACCGATAACCGTCTTGTCAGTCGACCTTTTCAATGTGATGTACGTCTCAATATGTATGCAGACAGCAACTTCATCAATCACCGGACTTTTCATCATCACATCCGATTTCTTCCACGTGGCGTTGGCGCTTCGCACCATCTATCGACAAATAGCGATAGTGGAGCGACATAACGCACTTACAAGCATTTCGCACCATATCCCGTGCAGTTTCAGCATCCTCGATAGTATTCTGGTAATGGTTCAGACGGCAGTCGAGAATCGAAGAACGGGGAATATTCACGTTTTCTAATCGCTGAAATTGCCTCCTTCAGATGAAAGCACAGAGTTTCTCGACGGACTGGCCCGCACTTTACACTCCGCAGTAAAAGAACAACGCACAAGTGAACCACCTGTAGCTCTTGTAACAGGCCCCATGGCTCGCAATATCTTCAAACAAGTGAATGAATACGAAAAACGAGCTCCAATGCCAGCCACAATGCAAACAGGCGATGTTGCGTCACAAAAGGTTCAATTGGCGCGGCTTTTTCCTCGGAGAAAACTATCCACTACCGTGTCGCCTTCACCACAAGGATTGCCGATGACCAACACCAAAGTGGGCTCAAAACTGAGTTTAAATCCGAACTCCAATCGACGACGAGCTACCGCTTTCTTCTTGATTCCCTCCGACACGAGAAGAAACTCACAGCTTCTGCCTGGAGGTATCGAACAAACATGACCAAGCATTGATAGCTCCTTGAGCCACGAACTGCAGATGCTCTTCAATTGCGAATACATTGTGCTCACAGAGTACATCGAGTTTGTAATCCCGCTACTTTACGCCGTGTACCTTGGGCTGTTCTTCCAGCTGCCGACAGCTACCTGCTGAAGCGGAAGCTGGTGTTTTCTCCGCTATATCAGGTTGCGTTCGTGCTGGAAACGCAGGTGGAGTTTGTGCAGATGTATTTCTTCTGGTGGATCCTGCACAATCTGTAGTTCACGTTGGTACATTACGGTACGCTGGATACTGCGGGATTACAATATCTGTCGTGGATGTGAAGGGCAAGACGCTGACATTTGTTTTGTGCTGTTCCTCATGGGCCTCTTTTTGCTGTTGGGTGCAGGCATCGACTTCACTTTTAAGTTCGCGTGGGTGCAATCCAATGGTGACGAGGAAGGCTGAGCAACCTAGCTGTAGCACCCCTTCGGCAGGTGTCTTGACGCCGGGAAGCTCCAGCCCCGTCAAATTTACTTAGTTCCGATTGAGGTATGAAGTATCACATTGCCACCAGAGGGTGATTACTACGGCGATTGAGCGCCTGCTTGCTCGTAGGCGTTCTGGGTGATCAAATGCATGCTTTTACCCGAAACAAGACAGTCGGGTTAGCAGACACGAGTGGATTGCTTGAGCTGGTGTTGCAATGGGGATCAACCGAGAGGTTAGCCACACACATCGTCGATAGGTCAAGGGTATTGTTAGAGACGTTGGTCACTCCCATGCTGTGAACGCAGCCACAAGGTCCATGCTGGTCGTATACCGAGAGGCTGGAACAGGCCAAAACCCACAGAGATGCATTGCAATACCAAACTCGTACTGGCGTTTGCCGCAATCTCGAGGCCGCGACTGGAGCACTCCAGCGGTTCTCATAACTCTCACAATTCTCGCAACTCTCGAGCCGACGAGCGACCAGCGACGCGCGCACTGGGCGGCGCAGCAGCTTCGGGGTGCGTCTCCGTGGAGCTTCGTGCTGTCGACAGGATAGGCACCGGGCTGCTTGGTTGTAACAAATACTAGTACGCTTGCTGGACGCAAGCGATCAAGCCAGACGATCTGAGCCGATACGCAGGTGTAGTCGCTGCGAATGCCGTTCCGATGGAAACTGCGCTACCTTGTGCTGTAGCTTATGCGTATCAAACTCGTGGTCGCTGCGAGGGCAAGGCCGAGGGCAAGGCCGAGGGCAAGAGCGAGGGCAAGAGCGAGGACACTCCCAAGAAGGAGCAGAGTTCGAACACGACAAAGATCCACAAGCCATTGGAATCGTACCCACCGAAGGTTTGCAACGCAGGCGGGTGAGCACGGCCTGTAGACGCCAACAGCCTAAGCGAGAGCTAGCGGTGCTAGTAGCGTTACTGCATGTACGCTAGGTGGCAGCCTTGCGGCCACAGGCTCGCCCAAGGTTCGCCGCGCCCAGCGCTGAGCCGCACCAGCAAGCCGACAGCATGCTTGCCGTCCAATCGTAAGTTCCACGCACGAAACCACCCTGCAAACCGTATTTTCCGGCATAAAACAGAGCCGTCATTTCCGACTCGTCTCTCGCCCAAGCAAACCAAGATTCGATTGCCTTTCTAACCAATCACTGATGGATATTTTGATCGACTCTAACAGGCTCACATTACTTTATGAAGGTAAAACCGCTTTGTGCCGAGAAGGCTGCCAACCTACGTGGCAAGGCCCAGCCGGTGGCGGGCGAGCGGATCCACTTACGTCCGCCCAGAGTGTACGGCCACGTCAGCGGTTTGCGGCCTGTGAGGCTGCTAACAGCCCAAGTCACTTTGCGATTTGCTCGCTACCCCGCAAGCCGCCGAAGCGTTCATCCGCCTCAACTCGCCACTCCCGCCTCCCCGTTTGTCGCTCTCCCCGTCCAAGATGGCGTCGTTCGACTCGTTCCTGAAGGAGTCGAAGGCCACAGCCGCCGAGAACATCCTGGTGGCTGGCGTGCTCTTCAAGAAGCCCGAGAAGAACTCGCTGCTGTGGAAGAAGCGCTACTGCGTCATCTACCGCGACTCGCTGCAGATCGTGTACTTCCTGACGCTGGAGGACTTTGAGAAGAAGGCCATCCGCGGCAAGATCCCCTTCAGCTCGGTGCACCCGTGGGACGGCAAGCCCAACGGCTTCCAGTTCTATACGCCCTCCAACAAGTGCTTTCGCGTGTACACGGAGACGGCAGAGGAGCAGGCCAAGTGGCTGGACGCCATGCAGAAGGCCATCGATGCCGCGCCCGACAAGAAGGACGGCGAGTTTGTCGAGTACACGCGTCCTGTGGCCTCGTCGCCGTCGTCATCCCCCCGAGGCGCGTCCTTCCGTACCAAGCGCAGCGACTCGTGGCGCGAGGAAGACGCGGACGCCATCGCCATGTCGGTGGAGCTGGAGGACCTGCGTAGTGAGGTAGCGACGCTCAAGGCGGAGCTGGCTTCGTACGAGCAGACGGAGAAGCGTTACGGCACGGAGATCATGAGCGCCATGCGTCAGCGTCGTGGCAGTGTGCTGGACGATGGCACGGAGCTCAACATTGAGCCGCGCGAGATGGAGCGCATGCGTGCTATCTTCGAGCTCTTTGACGTGCAGGGTAACGGCTTCATCAGCCAGGAAGACCTCGTGGACCTGCACGCTAAGCTGGGTGAGCCCATCTCGGACGAGGACGCGCAGGAGGCTGTGGCGTACATGCACCGCGAGTCTTCCAGCGGACAGATTGACTTTAACTCATTCATGAAGTGGTGGAACGACGACCACGCAGCTGGCAACCAGACGGAAGCCATGAAGCGCTACCAGGCCAAGTTCAAGTTCCTCAAGGCACGTATCTCCAACCCGGCCGTGGGTAACATTGAAACGGAGGCTGTGGGCGCCTTCCCGAGCTTCGAGTTCCGTGTCAACTTTTACCACACGAGTCCCAACGGCGAGCGTGTGCAGATCTCGCCGTGGCACGACATCCCGCTCTACAACCCGGACGGTAGCGTCAACTTCATCTGCGAGATCCCCAAGTGGACGCGCAAGAAAATGGAGATCGCCACGGGTGAACCCTTCAACCCCATCAAGCAGGACACGAAGAACGGTAAGCTGCGTGAGTACACGTGGGGTGAGATGATGTTCAACTACGGCGCCCTGCCGCAGACGTGGGAGGACCCAGAGCACACGACGGAAGGCACGGGCTGCATTGGTGACAATGACCCGATCGATGTGATTGAGATCGGCACCAAGCAGTGGCGTACGGGCTCCATCGTGTCGGTGAAGGTGCTGGGTGTGCTGGCGCTGATTGACGACAACGAGACGGACTGGAAGCTCATCTGCATCAACGTGGAGGACAACTACGCCGACAAGCTGCACGACGTGGCCGACATTGAGGCTCACATGCCGGGCTGTCTGACTGCCATCCACGACTGGTTCCGCGACTACAAGCTGCCCCAGGTCAACAAGTACGGCTACGAGGGCAAGTGCATGGGTCGCGACTTTGCCGAGGCCACGGTGGCGGAAACGCACGAGTTCTGGAAGCTCCTCATCGAGCAGCGTGGCGGCCAGGCCACCGTCTAAGCCAGCCAGCCAGCCAGCCAGTCAACTAGCTAGCCAGGGAGTCAGTAGTCAGCCAGCGCCTGGAAGAGGCGACGCAGGCGAGCCCCCACCACAGGTGGAGACGTGGATTCATGTGATAACCCTCAATAACACTCGCAAGAGAAAACCAACACGTTCTTGACCTTCTAGGACACTTGCGCTCTTTCCTTCAGCTCTACATGTACAAACGTCGCCTCTGCCTCTGCCTCTGGCTGTGCGTGAGTGTCGTTCTCTCGGCCTGCTGCAGCACTAGCCGCTGATCTTATCAGCCAGCACGCGGCGTCCACTGCCACTCGGATCAGAACGTCTAGCTGGAAATAGGGCCGAAAGCCTCCCAAGACGCCCGAATTGGCCTCTGAAGCGCGGTAGAACCAGACCTCTGGCTGCGGGCTCCGATCCAACATGGGACGGAGAGCAGAGCATTCCAGCCCAATAGAGAGAAAGAGAGAGAGACGTGTGCCCTCTTTAGCGCACTCGCGCTGCCACTAACAGCGTCTATAGGCTGCAGATCGCGGTGGGGTGTGGTTTGAGGGCTCCAGCCGACGCCTGCCATTCCGCAATCTGCTCAAACCCACAGCTCGAGGTCTCCGGTCCCCAGTCTCCTCTCTCCATTCGCTCGACCCAATGGAGTCCATCAGCAGAGACAGCAGAGACGACCGCTCACCGGCGAAAACGGAGGACCAGACGCTCGCACTGCCGTCCAGCGGCCCGCTTAGCGTTCACACTACGCGCCACGCGACGCTGACTTCGATCTCGTCCTCGACGGAGTTTGCAGTGGAGGAAGAAGACCACGAGACTGATACGCTGTGCGACAGCACCTCCATGACGACGCTCGTGGCGCCCACACAGACATCTGGAGCTGAATTCAGCAGTAAACCGGAGCTGGACGGCAGTCGTGTGAGGACAGCCACAGCCAGTGGGACGTCCGAATTGCCGACGCCCGAGCCAGAGGTGGCGTCGCCAGCCTACTGGGCCCTGGAGCGTGCCAACGAGCGCACAGACCCGTCGATCTTGGCTCGACGTGTGCGCTTCGGCAAGACTAAGTTGGGACGCACGCGCTACCAGGGGGCGGAACGCAGCTTCAAGCGGCCGGCAGGCAAGGAGATCCACTTCCAGCACGAGCAGTACGCGCTAACGTACGGCATGATGTGCGGCATCCTCAACTCGGCCGGGCTTCAGAACCCCTTCAAGCAGCGGCTAACTATGGACGACTTCATGCTCGTGGACAAGCGCGTGTTTCCGGCCAACGCCAAGCTGCAGCACCCGTTCAAATTCAAGGACTATGCACCAGATGTGTTTCGCCAAATACGTCGACGATGCGGCATCGACTCGGCTGACTACATGGTGACGCTCTGCGGAGACTTTAACTTTATCGAGTTCCTATCCAACTCCAAATCGGGCCAATTCTTCTTCTACTCGCACGACGGCCGCTTCATGATCAAGACGCAGACCAAGGACGAGTCGCGCTTCCTGAGACGTATCCTGCCGCACTACTACCAGTTCGTCATGGAGAACCCCAACACGCTTATCACGCGCTTCTACGGCATGCACCGCGTCAAAATGCATCATCTGCGTCGCAAAATGCACTTTGTCATTATGGCCAGCGTCTTCGATACGCCGCGCGAGATCCACGCGCGCTTCGACCTCAAGGGCTCGCGTGTGGGCCGTCGTGCCAGCGCCCACGAGCGACGGCGCGGCAGCAGTGGCGTGCTAAAGGACATGGATCTCCTAGACAGTGGCTTCCGTCTTCAGATGGGTGCCGAGCGCCGTGCCATGTTCCTCGTGCAGCTGCGCAAAGATGTCGAGTTCTTACAGCGCATGAAGATCATGGACTACAGTCTGCTCATCGGCGTGCACGACTCGCGCGACGAGCTGCATGACCGACTGTATACTACCACCAACTCCAGCGCTGAGACGGACGAGACGCGTCCAGCCTGCAAGTCGCTGCCAACATCACCCGCTGGCGCTAACTCTGGCGCTGGGCGAGACCAGGGCGTCACGCGCGTCAATCGTTCGGCATCGTTACCCGAGGACGTCAGTACTGGTGCCAGGCTGGGTGATGATCACGCGGAGCCGCTGCCGCTGTACAACCGCTTAGCGCTGTCGCCGCCGTCCACTCCCACGTGGAGCGACGGTCAGACGACGCCATATCTGGACTCGGACTGTGATTCCGAGTTCGACGACTCGACCAGCAGCGAGAGCGGCGCCTTTGCGAGGCTGGGAGACTTCTCCGTCGTGGACCGCGGCTCTGGTAGCGGAGGTGACGGTGCGTCACTGCCATCCACGCCTCACGGTCGCGGCAGCGGTAGTAGCGTCGTGCCGCCCGTGACGCTCTCGCCTCGTCTGCTGGAGACGTCGGCCACTGCAGCATGCAGTGCATCTGTGTTCTGCAAGGACGACGGCGGCATCTGTGGTCGCGACCGCCACGGACGTAAGAATGGCTTCGTGTACTTCCTGGGCGTCATTGACATCCTGCAGCAGTTCAACACGCGCAAGATCACCGAGAGCTTCCTCAAGGGCCTGCGGCACAACCGCAAGCACATTTCGGCCGTGAACCCCGCTTTCTACGGAGACCGCTTCATCGAGTTCATGGAGAAGTACGTGGTGCAGGATGACACGCTGCCGTCGCCGAGGCCGCGAGCCATGACGACACCCGCCTAGCGCACACGGCTCACGCGTCATACGGCGCTGTAATCAGGGTACAAAAGACCATTTATTATGGGAAAATCCGTATTCGTTTATCTTGATTGAAATATGGGTTGTCTGATCGTTGGCAAGCCATGTCGGTTTAATTGAATTCCAGTATGCACATGGAAAATGGACAGTACTTCGGAAGGCCCTAAAATAGCGAGCAATCGAGGACCAAGCTCTCGTTTGCCTATTTTAATACCTGCGAATAGTGCCTGACGGTTGGAGGTATATGCCTCACGAAGGCGCCTCAGGTGTTGTGTCTAAGGCGCTTCTACCTAAGTTCGCCGCTAAAGAGAAGCTCCATTGCTGCCACACGCTAGCGCTAGAGCTATTTATGGCTGGTCTCCTGTTCAAACGAGTCTATCCTTGAAGATAAGACGCCGAGGCCGAGCACCCAACAACCTACACCAAGCACTGGCGGTTGCTACTCTGCCATTCCCGCTTTTCCGGTCGTCGTCCAAGCCTCCGCTCCAAGATGGCCCCCGCCGCCGGCTTTCGTCAACTGCCACCTCTCCACGTGTCGACTTCCCATGAAAGCGAGAGTCCGCGTACCGTCGCGCCGCCCACGGTCGCCATTCCGCTGCACTGGAAGCTAGCGGTGGGCGGCGTGGCCGGTGCCGTGGGCACGGCCACCACCTTCCCCATCGACATTGTCAAGACGCACCTGCAGGGACAGACGCGTACTATCACAGGCCCTGTACAGTGCTTCAAGCACATCGTGGCCACGGACGGCGTACGCGGGCTCTACCGCGGTCTGCCGCCCACACTCGTGGGTGTGTTGCCCGAGAAGGCCATCAAGTTGGCGGTCAACGAGCAGCTCCGCGAGTACTTTACGGACGCGGATGGCAACTTGCCTATGAGCAAGCAGATCTTGGCTGGTGCAGGCGCTGGAGGCACCCAAGCCATCGTCACCAACCCGGTATGTCTGCTGTCTGATCTTGTCTTTGCGGCAGTTTTTGTGACTATGGAGAGCCGTGACTGACCCTCAATTGGACTGCGTGGCGGATTACTTGGACTACAGATGGAGATCGTCAAGATCCGGTTGCAAATGCAGACGTCGCTGCCTGCTTCGGAGCGCCAGACGGCCATGCAAGTGGTGCGGAGTCTGGGATTGCGTGGGCTCTACAGAGGCATGCCCGTGTGCTTCATGCGCGACATCCCCTACGCAGTGGTCTTCTTCCCGTCCTACGCGACGCTCAAGGACGTGTTTGCGAACAAGACCACGGGCACTAGCTCCATCCTGTCTATTGTGGCCGCTGGTGCCACGGCTGGAGCCACCGCCGCCGCTATCTGCACACCCGCGGATGTCATCAAGACACGGTTGCAGCTCAAGGGCTCTCCCTACACGGGGATCCTGGACTGTGTGCGCAAGGTGGTGGCCACTAACGGACCTAGCGCGCTGCTCAAGGGCATGGGTCCGCGTATGATGGTGCAAGCGCCGCTCTTCGGCATCACTCTCGTGGCCTTCGAGATCCAGAAGAAGTACATGGAGTCGCTTTAAGCTTGATAGCGACGAGAGGGATGGAAACAGTGCCGTCCTTACACACCCAGGTAGGCCGGGCCGAGCGGCCACGTAGTTTTATTGGTGGAGACGGCGGATTCACCACTTCCCTTTCCGAAACATAGACTTCACGCCGAGGGGTTCGACGTCGAGCGGGCACTTGCTCAGCTCGACGTGGATCAGACCGCTTGCGCGCACACTTCTTCGTGTTCTGGGCAGACAGGCAGATGCCCACCCACTAGCCTTCCGCAGCGGAATCCGCTGCCTCTTGCTGCACTTTGTTGGCTATCGATCTAGCCCTCTCAGTAGAATGAACAAAGCCGCCACTGCTGAGCTCGTGAAGCTGCTCCAAGCTGCGCCATTGCGGTGAGAATGGGGGCTATGGTAAACTACCAAGGCGAACATTGGCCATACTTGGAATTGGCCTGGGCGAATTCCAGGCAGAAAAGTGAGAATTGAGGTAAGTTGTTGAGTGGCTGCAGAATGGCTGTGGTTTCAAAGGAAAGAGGTCTTCAACCCCAGCGCGCTTTAGTTGAAAACAAAGGACCCCACTGTAAGCAGGAGACCGACTCGAATAGGCGAGATCCAAGACGTGGATGTACCGGAGAGAACGTGGTAGACGTGCCAGGCGCTGATACGTTGCAAGTCTTTGTCTGCATGGGATAATGCTATAACCCTGACGTCGGTATACTTCGCCCAATCGCACGTGTGGCGGTTCCATCACCAAGCTTCCAATACAGCAGCGTCGCTTCCTTCGCTGCCGTTCCGGCTATTTGGGGAAGTAACCCCTCAATGCGCCACCAGGCAGAACCGCGTGCATTAGTCATTTCTCGAAGCTCAGACTGCAGTAAACTATCCGCATTCGCCTCAATCTACAACCTACACCATCCGATTCAGCACCATGGTCGCGGTGGCGCCTTCGCCTCTGGTAGTGCAGGTGAAGACCACGTCCTCCCAGTCAATCACCCAGCAGAGTGTCAGAAGAGCTTCCGCGACGTCAAACGGACCCACGACGGTCCAAGCATCGAGGAGCAAATACAAGCCCGGCAAGTTCGACATCTACATTCTCGGCATCACCATCGTCATTGGGGGACAGTACTTCGAGTGGAATGAAGGCATTTCAGGCGGACTCTACAGCTACCTTATCGCCTACTTCCTCATCTCCACAGCTTACGTCACGCTCTGTTGTTGCACGGCGGAGATCACGGGTGCATTGCCGTTTGCGGGTGGTGCGTACGGACTGGCACGCTGC
>JAADYK010000011.1:0-67125 GCA_023338225.1 Halophytophthora batemanensis
TAGGTTCAGAGGAGGCCCGCCGGCCGTTAAATACAGTCAGTCTGAAACTTGCTATCCTACGCGTTGTTGGGTCTAGGACCCCGGGATTAGCTGTGAGGCAAAGCCTCCCCACCATCGCTCTTTGAGCACCCACACGTCTGCTACAGACTCCGTGTGGTGAACACACAAACGACTCGCAGAGTCACGCTTCCTCGAAGCAAGGTGCTGTGCAGCCCCGCTGCAGACAGTGCGCTCGGAGCAGGGAAGAATCCAAGGAAGTCGTCCCTCCCGCTCAAGTTTGCGTTTGCTTAGATGCTGAAGGCGACAGGTGTTGCCACTGCTCTAACTCATGCAACTCTCCACCGCACACTGCAGTGACAGGAACGCTGAGTCCAAAGTCTTATACGATAACTCCCAATACGCATCAATAGTCGCTTCAACTAGCTTGCCGAGTGTCTGCGCTCCCTTCGTCTGTTGGTGTGCTTGCATTGCATTGAACATACTGAGATCCAGACCGTTCAGGTCGGAACTATTTGGTGACTGAAACCGTAGGGAAACGTTCAGGCCTCGCGCCTTAATATCACTACAGAAGATGGGATCGTCCGACTGGATGTGGGGAGACGCGTTGTCTTGCTGGATGACGATGTGTTCGATCCGCCCACCATTCGGCCATCGCGCCTGGGCCATTGGAAGACGCTTTGTGAGGAATGCAACTCGGTAGCTGGCCTTGCTGACGGAGACGCTCATTATCCGGATGGGCGGTTGCAGCTGCTGCGAATGTCTGTCGTCTTCTCAATAAACGGCCAAATCCCTAGCTTGCCAGAGAATTGCTGTCCAAGAGCCCGATCCACGTGTGGGCGTGCCACTGCTGTTAGCATTATTACCTTGGTAATGTAGCACCTGGTCCTCAGGACTCGGTCGGGGCTGGGCTCGTCGGGGAGGAGGTCAAAACGCTCCCGCATCTGAGTGCGATAGAACCATTTCTTATCCACGTGGATGGCGTCAGTCATCTCCTGGTAGACGTTGGACCGCGCACCCACGTGACTCAGACAGAAGGCCAGCCTTGCTTTCCTGTTGGCCGGTGTCAGGAGTGGTCGGACGATGCTTGCTGTTGTTCGAAGAGCGCCGACTTTGAGGTGGAGAAAGATTGTGGTGCGTGGCACCTTGAGTATGGGAGCCGCGGCGCGAAGCGTGGCTCGCTGACATGATGCGACGCCACGGAGCTTGGCCTGGTTCTTGTTCCAATCCATTGACCTTCTCCCTGTTTGACCTTTGCACTAGGGAGCTACGCATACACCGGAGGTTGTTGCGGGTGCTTCGGTCCGGAGCCACACGCGTGAGATGGTCCGAGGGTGCAGGTGAAACCGAGCTGGGGCCTTCATCATGGTGTCGCGCCTAGGGACGCCGCCACCTGAGCAAGCTAGGACATCGCTAATCACCACTGCACACTCCTCTTTGGTCCATTCTCTCGTGGAGCGTGAACTCTATCGAGGAATCTCTGTCTGTGTGCGAGGCTGGGCGAAATCGTAGGTGAAAGTGCTCTCGAGCTGCCCAAAAGCTACTGCGAGTCTCTTGGCGCCACCAGTTTTGGAGCTGATATGACCATTCGCACACCACAAAAGCCGCGCTGACGAGCCCATTCATTTACAGTCAATTACTGGGCGATTCGTGGAATCTTGTGGAATAGCAGTCAAAAACTGTGTCAGCGTGACAAGTGGTTCGGAGCGGAGCACTAATGAACGCCTGCTTTTGCCCCCATTATACTTGCTTTTTGCAAACTACGACTGACCAACGCGCGTACCGCACTTTTCTGCTATTGTGGCCTTTCGGACACATGTGAGTATTGCCCGATCTCGATTGGTACATTGAATTACGCAAAAAAAATAACGCACATATCCTAGATGGGTCTGAGTCGTAGGAACAACATCCCAAAAGCGGGACCCAAAAAGCCAAAATTGACAACGATCAGTCATTTCCAACTTATGCTATTTTGTTGACGCGCAGCGTGGATAGACAGTGTAGAAAAGTGATTCGATCTCGAAAGGCAAAAGGATAAATGCAAGGGCTGGCAAGCGACAATGGGGCGGCTGGGGCGTTGCTGTGGATGACGCATGCGCTGCTGTGCGAGAAGCACTGGGCGCCGCGTGGCGAGGTCGCTTCCCATACTCACCACGGGCAGCTTCCGCCGCTCGGTAGTTTTGCGGGGGATGTAAATCTGCTGCCAACCGTGCGCTATATGTTGCCAGCGGCCGACACGACTCGAGCAGCAGCGAGCGAGCGCAACGAGGAGGAAGTCGGTGAGGACGACGTGCATGTGCGCGCGCTCGTGGTGGGCAGAAAACTGTTTGTGCACTTTGTCTCTCACCAGAAGACGATGCGCGTGGCTCTCACGTACGTACACCATTCGACTCGCTTCTCCCGTGCTGATGTTGACTGAAGTTCGATCTCAGGCTTCTCAATGTGCTATGGTTCACCATGCAGTATCACAGAGTACGTGAAGCTATGCACACCCCATGACGCGTTGGAGACTGAGGTTTTAAGCCCCAATGCTCGCATTCTGCGCGTTGGCAAGTGGCGATGTAACCTGGAGACCCTTCGCTGGCGGTGAGAACGACGCTGCAAGTGAGAAGCTTTGAGAAGGTAGAACACTAACAGCAACACCTCTTCGCCTTTGTGTCATGCTCGCCAACAGCTTGGAGCGGAATCTGTTCCCAGAGTTTGCAGTTGCAGGCGAAGGTGACACCAGCAGATCCACTTCACTGAAAGTAGCGGTTGCGATGCCGGCTGCCGAGCTGAGTCGACTTCCTGAACCACTACTACTACGAATTGGGAGTTTCCTGCGTGCTTCAGAGCTCAGTCACCTCACGCAGACCAGCAAGGTGAGAGCTGTGCTCTTTTCTGAGAGCTGGGTGGAGCTTCTAACGATATCCACGCGTGGCTTTGCAGTATCTTCGCCGCCTTCACAACGCGCCGGAGCTGTGGCGTCAGTTCCTATCCCAAGGTATGTGGAGATGGAATGCATGCCACACCTCTCTAACCTGCTGACGTGTATCGCCTTGTCTTGCGCTGTATTTTGTGGAGACTTCCCAATGGTAGTCATGACAGACGACCCCAAGACGCGCTACACGCAGTTGTTCCTCCAGCAGCAGCAGCGCGTGCGGGTCGAGGGGGAGCGCTGGCTGGAATTCCACCGGGAGAGACAGTTGGGCAATTTCGAGCGCTTTCTGCCGTCACTCTACGGACGATGGCGAGGCGGTGGGTGGTTGCTGGCGCCGCCACTGTATCTACCACTCACCCCGCCCTTCCTCCCACCCGGAAGCGTTCCCTGGCCACTGCGACAACCGCATCCGACCAACTTGTATGACGACGACGAGCTGGAGCTCTTCCCCGATGCGCTCTCGTACCCGCACGGTCCAGAACTGGGTCTGCACTTCTATTAACGATGGTTGTCTAGGTGAGAAGCTTCTGTGTGGTGACGGAAGCGAGAAGAAGGGGCAAAAGCGCTGCGTCGATGGATGACCGAAGTTTCCAAATGCGACTTGCGTGGGGGTATTTTTACGCTGCACATGGATAGATGCGGTAATGACAGGAGCCAGGAACGCCAGCAGTCCCATTTTGCTGCCGCTGTGATGCGGTGGGAAAGCAGTCGGCTAGGGGGCTTGGGCGTGGCAGCCTCTTCTTGCACGCTCGCCTTGCGCAATGAGGACCCGGACTTCTACTATTACTATGCCTCCACGACACCCACTTCGACCTGTACTGCCGGATCGGGGCCTGCGCAGGCACAAACGCACAGTTCTGGAGTGCTGCATGCGAGGAAGCCACCGGAGAAGCGGTCGAAAAAGCGCGCCAGTGGCAGCGCCAGGAGCGGAGGCAGCTGCTTCCCGAGAACAAGTCGCGTGCTGAAGCCACAGGGATCCACTGCTTCGACCCTCGGAACTGGAACTGGCAAAAACAGTGATGTAGCGCCAGAGCACACCACGATGGCGTCAGCGCGACGGTCGTCGCTGATCATGTGCGCGGGGAAAAGCGTATATGGTCCGGGAGGCGGCGACAGCGGTAGCAGTAGCAACAATTGCACGGAGCCACGTATCGACGTGAGCTCCGGTCGGTCACTGGAGCTCTGGCTGCTAGCCAACGGTGGAGCTAAGTCCAGCAACAGCTCCAGACGCCCCAACTCGACGGAAGGCCCAGTGACCACGAGAAAGAAGAGGGGAGGAAACGTCGGACAGTCGTCGCCTCGCCAGCCCACGGACGAGGAGCTCGAGCAGATCATCCGAGACTTACGCGGCCAAATCTTCCAGCAGCAACCACAGCGTGTGGAGCTGTTGAGGAGATCAGCATGCCGCGAGGGAGATGAACAGCGAACTGCTGTTGGAGACGCAGAAAATCAGCAGCAGTCGCACACTCACCTTCGAAAACACCTAAAGAACCCTGTGGAGAAGATGCAAGGGGTGACTTCAAACGTACCGATAGCAGACATTGCCGGTATCACGACCAGAGCCAGCGGCGACAGTCTTCTTCTGCATCGCCCGCTCTCCGGCTCCCATCTCTGCCGCCTCATGAAGGAGAACTCGACTCAAATGGTCGTGCCTGCTATCATCTACGGTGCCCCGCCTACTAGCGCTCGGTCGAGACGCGGGCCGAACATGGTCAGTAGCAGCAGCAGCAACAATGGCGAGGAGATGCAGACAGCACGGACAGAGTCTTTCGCTCAACCCACCATCTCGTCGACGGCAAGAAACAGCTCAAGTGCCCACGCAACGGAGCAGGCCGAGCACAAGCCTACTCGTTTGAGTGAAAGCGCCATCCTCAACCCTCGCCAGGCTTGCTCCAAGCCACTGACATCTGCTCGACTTCGCCGGGATCGGGAAAGAGTGCGTGAGAAAGCTCGGGATCGGGACAACGAGCGCTGGGAGAACCCTCGACCCACGAACGACGGCTTTCTCTACCTCGTGGATGTGGAGGAGAACGGTGACGACGCACCCGAGTCCCTCTCTCTTTCGCCTGTAGGTCCCTGGGTGGTGGACGAAGCGTCGGGGGCAGCAGCTGGGCCTGGCACATCCACTCCTCGCTCGCCTTGCGCTTCAACGTGCTGCTCCCGCTCCAACTTTGGCGGCGACGAGGACGAGACCGAGGAGGACGAAGAGCGCAGTGGAACGCACTTGTCGGCTATGTCGCCTCGCAGCCGATTGCTTCACTTTTCAGCGTCTGCTTCATTCTCCATTCCCTCAAGTGTGAGCCAACGCCCACCTTTGCGTCGCTCCGTGACGTGCGGCAGTGAACTCATGAATGAAAGAAAACTCACCAATGCGGCAGGACGCCACGGTGAGAGGACCACCACTTTCACGCGTTGTTCATCCGCCAAGGCCTCCTCTCGTGCGACCAACAGACCAACTCCAGGTCCGCCTTCAACGGCGACTAGAGGTATCCGACGAAAAACTAAGGGGAGATCGCAGGTACCAAAGAAACGGCCGCAGAGCGGAGACACCGCCACCTTGCGGAGCTCCCGGAGCGAGTCTAGCAGCCGGCACGAGTAGAGTGCACATGATGCAATGCGAGAGAGGGAAAACAGAGACCAAAGAACCCAAAGAACGCGAGTCTAGTTGACTGGCGAGTTCTTTCAAAAACTTCAAGCAAGCACGAAGATAGGGGGGAGTTAATTTGATCTATGCGGTAGCTCATGGCAGATACCTAAGCATATAATTTGCTCTAGGCTTCTCTGGCCTCCCTGACTTCGTTGTGCACAGCATCGAGATCCAGTCGAAGCAAGCTCGCTAAGTCTTCTCTCGACCGACGATGTGTCATCCAGCTGAGACACGCTTCGCACTCTTCCGTTTCTACCGCGTCGTGCTGTGGACCAGCTTCTTTGGTGCGAGCTTTCAGTCGGCTTCTGATGTTACTGCCCTGGCTGTCAAGGTCACTTGGCCAGTGTGTACTCTCGTGGTTCTCAGTCTGGTTCTCACTCGTGTCGCTAGCGAGTGATTCCAGCAGTACATCATCTGTGTGGGCCACTGGCAGTGTGAGTTGCTGTTGGGAGACCTCACTGTTGGCACCACAACAAGGCTGAATGGTGACCCCGAAGGCTTTCTCCGCGGCGAGAAAGAGCATCTGGACCTCCTTGATGAGCTTTGTTTCCTCGTTTAGCAGTCTCTCATCTCCAGACGCCCCACCAACTGCGTCTCCATCATTCTTGTCATTGCATTGCTTCTCCATTTTCTGGCGGACCACGCCGCTGGCATCGAGATAGCTCACGATCCAGTCTGGGATCCAGTCCACCTGACTGCGGAACTCCGCATCACTCTGGAAGAGCGTCTGCAGTGCTCGCGATGTACCAGCGCGGAGGAGCGTGAACTCCAGCAGTACAAATGCGTACTCTTGGAGACTGTGATGGTCCTTGTAGTAGGTAGCGCCCTCCAGGATCCCACGAGACGGAGAGAAGACGTGACGGTGCACATTCCAGTCCGACGAACAGAGTTCATCCACCGTATTAAAAGGTTTAGCGCGCGCTTCCTCAGCGTCCAAGAGATGCCCAAAGATCGCCAGCATCTTGTCTACGTGCGTGGTCTTGACCTCTTCCAGCTCCGTGACTAACAGCGATACCAAGCGATCGCAACGCGAGGAGGAACTCTCGCTGCCCAATGCGATGTGAACCACCACAGGCGCCAGGAGATCTTCCAACCCGAGAAGTAGCACGTTCTTGATCGCCACATTGTTCATCAACAGTGTAGTGTCCACAGGTGGAAACAGCAAGCGAACATCGCTGGTTTGGGTCTCTGGCACAGCAGCGTAAGGCTGTAACATGCAGCTTAACAGCCTGGTCTCCAGTTGAAACGTACAGAACCGAAGATGGCTAGGACGCCTTGAAGTAGCGCCATCCGCCTCGATACCCAATGATGCCATGCTTCCTGTCGGTGGATCCGCCAGGAGAGACGAACGAACAGCGTAGATAGCGGCATCTTTCGCACTGCAAGCAGTCTGCAGTGTCAACAGGAAACGGTCGATGAACTGCAGTTCTCCTAGCAGCAAATGACGCACCACAAGCTCATGACTCCCCTCATGGTTTGCTGGAGTCGAAGCGCAGACACTCTCCAGAAACTCTCCCAGACGCTCCACCGCTCTTACTCGCACTGCCACGGACAAGGCCACGATGCTGCCAGAACCTGCGTCACGAACATCTAGGTCTTGCTCCCGTTCATAGAACAGATCCAGCACCTCGCGAAAGAATCTTACGAGCACTTGCTCTACACTGCCGTCCGATCCAGTTCCCTCGGCCAATCGGCGCACAAGAACAGATACTGCAGCGGAAAGCACTCGGAAGCAGCTATCCGCAAGCTCCAAGCTCGAGCCATTGAGGAACAAGACGTCGAAAAGCCAAGTGCGCTGGGTCTCCACGTCACTCACTGTGGGTGAAGTCTTGGTCAAGGCAGTTGGTGATGCGGGAGATGTGACGACCTCAGTAAGCACCCACTTGCTGAACGCCACCCGCTCTTCCTCCTCGTTGTCGTCTCCATTGGTATCCTTTGCTCTGGTTGACAGCCACTCCACAATATGAGTGACAGTCGCTTTCTGACCCGAAGACTCGCTTGGCCTCGCGTTGGGGGCTGGTGTCCCATTGTTCTGCTGCATTGAAGCGGAGCTGCGACTGTTCAATGAACTGATACCGAATAGATACTGACACGCGGATTGACATGCTTGGCGAATGGTGACCGGATCAGCTCTGGAAGAGACACTCACCACGCGCTCGACCAAAGCGTGGACGAATTGCTCGTATGCTGCATCGAAGGAGTTCACAACACCTTGAAAACGTGCGTTCTCCAGCTTGATTTTGCGAACGATCTCTTGGACTTCGGTACTATGCTTTGAAAGCGCAAGCGTATCGGTTGTTGTGGGTCTAGTAGAGCCCTTAACTGTCTCTCGTTGCTCGTAGATGAGCATGTACGCATTGCGGCGCTTCATCTGCACACTGGGGGAGTACGATCCTTGGATCCGATCCCACTTGGAAGTGACTTCTTCGCCTCCAAAGCACTCGGTGCCCATCGTCTCGTCGTCGAACTCGCGCACGACTTCGTCGTTAAACTCCAGCCAACGCTGAGAGAGCCCACCTTCCCACCGATCCTTGATAAAAGAGTAGTAGTGGCCCATGTCGGACGTCCCCGAGTGTACCACCACGCCCACGAGATCGTACATGATGGCTTTGTTGCCCACCCTCACATTTGAGTGGTCTTCACTGCTCTCGGCTGCCAATGCTTCACTTGTGTACGGGAACATGTCAATCTCCGTTGGGAACTCCAGGTAGTCGTTTATTTTCACCTTCTCCATGGTGTCGAAATCAAATTCGAACCGCTTCAGGTGGCAGACCAGCGTCCGCGGGAGCGTTTTGATGCAGATTCGCTTCGTGGCGGAAACTTTCTGCTGCATTCGTTCGCAAAAGTACGCATTCTCTCCCTCGAGCGACTCACCCTGCACGTACAAGGCCAGCGACTCAGTCAGGTACCGCTTCTTGGATACTTCCAAACTAAGTGCAAAGAACTTCTCCTCCCGCTCCGAGAGATGGCCTTGCTGGGTCAGCACTTGGTTCACAAGCACTCCCCCAAAACACCGCTCCATAAAGTCCTTGCTCTCGTTAGCTGCCGCATCACTTGCTGCCTTGGTAGTGCAGTCCGATGCTTTCTTATCCCTTGCTGGAGATTGAGAGCGGATATGCATCTCTACTCGGTCCAGCAGCAGACAGAAGAATTCGTCCGCATCCATTTGAACCCGCACGTCCGTCGGATTGCCGTCCATATCCTTGTGTGACAGAGCAAACGTCGTGGGGTCAACAGAACGAGCTTCAGTGTAAGCCAGCGATGCAAACAACCTCTGCAGCTGCTGAACTTCGTCTTTCCAAGACGATGAAGACGTCATTCCTGCCGCCGTCTTTCCACTGTCCAGTGAGAGTAGTCCATCACGAAACGTCGGAATCATGAACAATTGCTGTACCAGAGCATTCATGTAACAGATACAGCCAGGGTTCACCAGCCCAGCGTAGTCAATGCCCTTGACGGTGTCCTGAAGTGTGTCGGCGGGGTTGTAGTTCCACTGACGTCCAGCTAGATTCACGGTTTCCAAAATACGCTCTTGATAGACACGCTGATATTGCAGTACATGAACCATCGTGGCAGCTTCACTTTCTAGAGCCGGGCTTGGAGAACTCACACCTTCTGATGGCTGTGCAGAAAATAAACTTAGGAGCAAGCGTTGGGCTACAACACGACTGGCTCTGGTCTCACAAATCGGTTGACTCGTAGTCTCGAACTCGGTCGACAGCTCACCAAACAGAAGATCCTTAAGCACAAAGCCGATGATCCAGTCAGCGTCTCGCAACATTGGCGAGCCTCCTAACGGTCGAGACAAGTTCTTGGGTTCGCAGCGTCGAATCGCCAGACGGAGGTCGTCGGACACACCGACAAGCAAGACTAGCACTTGTAAGAGATCCTCCAACATACCACTGCGTTGGCTCTTAGCCCTCGAATTGCCGCGTGCATACCTCGCTTCGTGTTGCTGACAGGCACTTTGATAGAGGGCAGTGATGAGCCGGTCTGGAACATGCTTCTTTGTCACTGTGGTCACAATCAATTCGATCGTCGCCTCACTTGTGTGCCCAAGCACGTCGTGAGTTTTCAGATCATTGCAACGCTGGAGGAGGAAGTGAGTGAATGCGAAGAGCTGTTCAAAACCCGCCCCACCTTGGACTTCCTGCGCGGTGACACTAGCCACGAGTTCGCATGAAGACACCACGAGCTGCTCAAATAGTGTCCAGAAAGCGCTGCTGGGCGGCGCTAAACTGGAGGTTGTCGCCGTATCGGAGAGTGTTCCCAGTAGCTGTGTACGGGTCGTTGCGGAAGGACAGTCGAGCAGCAGCATCTTGAGCCAGCAAAAGATTGTGAAGCTAGTGATTTCACCGCTAGCGCCAGTGGTTTCCGCACAGAAACCCTCGTCGTCCGACGCGAAGGTTTGGACTGCGAGCGTTGGCGCGATGGCCAATACAGTGCAGCACATCTGGGTCCCGTTCAGGATTGCCTCGGCGCTTTCCGCTGAAAGCGAGCGGGAGGTCGCACGCTCATCATCACCAGAGCACAACGAGCCTGTTAGCTGCATGACACGCCTTAGGATTGCTGCAAGATCAATCGCCTTGGCAAAAGCGGGTAGTGTGGAGCACTGTAAGCGAAGGTCGAAGGCCGAGAGCTTGTCGTAGCAGAGTTTCTCTGCCACACTGGGATCCGCGAGTCGCAAGAAGTAGCGAAGCGTGCGGACCACTGCTGCTAGACACGTCGCGCGCAAGTTTCGAGCGTACAGTGATGCCACTGGCACTCCAGTTGAAGGGTTTACTACCAACGGCTCCTTAGGCCAGTGGAGAAGCGCATTGTAGAGGTGGCTCCCACCACCCAAGCGCAGAAAGCGCTCTCGCCATTGCCGCCGTCCGCAGTCTCGGTCTTGGTTAGTGTTGAGGCTCTTCTCGATAGGCACCAGGAGTGCTTCCACGAGTCGGAGTGCGTACAACAGGCGATGGGTATTGGAAGTATCTAGCAGAGTTGACCATTGTACATCATCGGCCAGTGTGTCTGTCGTCTCTGGACTGGCTGCTTCGTCCACTTTTAGCGGACGTAAGCGGATCATCTGACGTAGCAGTTCGTTGTTGGTAGGCAAGTAGCACAGCAAGTCCCAGACCCGCTGCGATGTCGTTTCGTCCCAGTCCACCAGTTCCATCAGGACCGCAAAGTGCGAGCCTTGGTTGGCCAAAAGCTGGCTCATGATGCCATACTTGGTCTTGGTCTTGACCTTAGCGGACTGATCACTCAGGTGTGAGAGAGCCACTAGCTTCTCTGACTTCTCCGTTACTGCAGGATCGTCAGTGGGAGCCTCATGGACTTTGCCAGCTTTGTACGAGGCGAAGGCAGTTAGTGCTTGACTTACATCTTCCGGATTGAGGTCAGGTCCGCGTTGTGGAGACGGCGATTCCGGCCAGTGCAGGTTTGCTCGCACATGGAGCGTTGGGGAGCGCATGCTAGATTGGATGGGCATCCCTGGCTTTAGGAAGTCCGCTCCAGCATCCACTTGTAGCGGTGAACTTTGCTTCAAGGAGCGATATTCACTACTCCCTTCTAGATGAAGTTGCAGAAGGGGAAAGTCTCTCGGCGCGGCACCTTGACCTACACTCCTCACGGACTGCTTCGATGATACCGCTTCAGCTTCGTCACCTTCTTCGTTTTCGTCCACGATGGCGTCCAGAAGTGCGTGTTGCTGTCGGAACGTCCAGCTGGGCCGACGGGCAGCACGGAAACCGAGCTTGGTGTTGGCGACTGCAGTGTCTACTTGCTGATCTTTCATCGGCGACGGGAAGACCTCCAGGAACTGCAGTTTCTCCTCCAGATGTTCGAGATGAAAGGTGCTCTTTCTCGCGATACGAGTATCTTGTCCAGTCTTTGAGAGATTCAGCTCGTCTTCAGTATCCAGTGGCTGCAACACGGACTCGCCATCATCATATTCTTTGGCTACGTCGCCTTCAGAGTCTCCTTCAGAGTCGCAGGCCTGGAGGAAGTACCGCAGCAAGTCCACACAGCGGTTCACAATCGACACTTCGGCATTCAAGCTTCGTGCGTGGCTTCCATCATTACGGTCGCCCACCTTGTCGTCCTCAAGCAAGCGAAACTTCTCCGCGTTGCTTTTTGCCGTCATGAGGAACGCCATGCACTTCTCCAGGAAGCGTAGTTTGTGCTGGAACGGTAGCTCTGTGGCCCGGAGCGACGGGATGAAAGCTAGATAGAAGCTCACCAACAGCGTGATGGCCTCTTCCGCCACGTCCGAGTCTGTGGCAGTGATTGCCAGGTGCCACAGCTCGTCCAAACCTACAAGCGATTCACCCGTCACGAGGTCAATCGATTCGACCTCCTTCTCGTTAGCTACACTGGTGACACTTCCAATTGAGCTTCGTGGTGATGCCAACATGGACAGTTGCGCTGCGTTCGCTGACGTGGCAGTTGGCGTGAAGCTTTCCAGTCCGCCTTGCAGGAGGTTCACGCGTCGGAAGATGTTGTGGAAGCAGCAGAGGGTAGAAAGTGTGATAGAAACTCCCGACAAGGTGTGGAACTTGGTGGCCAACAGATATCTTGCGATGTTCAGGGGCATGAGCATCGCCGAAGAGCTCTGCGCCTCTCGGTCGGACAACAGCAACAGCGGTGTGTTCAGACACAACTCAATCCACTGAAAACAGAGCGCCGCTTCGTCCAGCAAGAAGGCGTTGGAGATCAGCGTGCTCCAGACCAGGTCCATCTCCGGTCTCGCAAAGGATGGAGAAGTAATTTGCGGCTCGACTTCGCGACGTCGCGCGTCCAAAATCCACGACGCCCGCAGCGCCAATAGCCGCAGCTTGATGGCATCTACGTGGCCACTGAGTGGCGTTAGTCTCGCACGCTCTTTATCGTCCAGCTCCTCCCATTCCGTCGTCTGCAGATCTAGTCCAATGCGTCGCTTGTACTCTAGAATCTCGTCCAGGACAACCTGAACACAGGTGGAATCGGCGGAAAGAGGAACAGAGACCAAAACACCCGAATCCGAGACCAGCATCGCCAGTTGGGCCATGAACTTGAGCGAGGCCTCCAGGTGGACGCGTCCAGAGAGGTTCTCCAGACACAGACGCAAGAACTCGTCCACCATCGCACAGCCACGACCACGACCACGACTACCGACACTGACACCGACGACATGGTTTTCCTCCCCCTCTCCTCTTTCATCTTGCTCCAAGATGCTAGTTTCGTCCCGCAGCATCTCTTGCATGCACTGCAGCACTTGGTCGCGTATCGCCTCACACCTGACGGAAGGCAGCACCGTCTCCCAGAGATGGCGCAGGATCCTCTGGCGAAGCGAAGCGCCAGTACCGTCCTCGATAAACGTGTCGTTGTTGTCAACAACCAGCCTTCGAGCCGCGATGGCCATCAGCAGGGCGAGATGATTCGCGTCCAAGTTGGCTCTCACGGCTTCCAGACGCATGACCAGGTGACGCAGCAGCGGGAGGTCCATGAACTCGACCATTTCCAGCAGCAGGTCATGGACCGTGGATCGGGAGGCTTCGTGGCGCTGCTGAGGGGGTCGGCGTTCATCCTTGACGTCAGTACCAGTTGCATTGCCACCGTCACCGTCTGCGTGGTAGCACTGCCAGACCAGATCCAGCCACTCGGTGGGCAAACACTCGAGTTCTGAGGCAAACTGGAAGAGCGATGTGGAGCGCTTGATGAGCTCCACGTGCATCTTGTCGCCCAGCAGTTCTTGCACCAGTTGTGTGTCGTGCATCCAGTCGAGCAGATAGCCCAGGGCCGTCCGTAATGTGGCGGCCGTGGGCTCCGGCTGCTCCTGGATCTGGTCGTTGTAGAGCCGCGTGATGGCTACCACAAGCTCCGTGAGGCCGTAGATGCGCTTCTCGAGCGAGGTGCTCCGGAAGAAGCGCAGCGACAGCTCCAGTTGCAGCAGCTGCACATGTTGCTGGCCCTTGTCAGCCTCCAACTCGTGTTGCACCTTGGCTAACAGCAGCTCCAGAACCTGCACCACCTCGAGCAGTGCGTCTCGAGATACTGCGTGGAAGTCACTGGCCGGTAGCTCCCGCACGAAGCCGCGCACAGTCGTCGCCAGTCTCGAGAAAAAGTCAGCCAGGAAGGTCGGCTGGAGCTGGTCTTTCACGGCGTACAGCACTCTCAGCACGCTCTGCAGTGTCTCAAACGAGGCACCAGCCTTCAGCAGCTCCAGTAAGAGCGAGAAGCCGTCCAGACGCCCCCAGTACTCGAGATTACGTACAAAGTAGCGAGACGTGTAGTCGCCGTGACTCTCCGCGGCGAACTTCAGTGTCTTGTGGCTTTCAGGACTCTCACGCTCGTCGTCTGCGCCATGGAAGAGGTAGAAGCGACGATGGGCGTCCAGCACGCGGCCCAGACACGGTAGACGAGAGACGTCGCCCTGCTGTAGACTGCGAGCCACACTAACCAGCGTCCGCTGCAAGAAGCGGTTCACATGCGTCGCTGCGTCTGCATCATAGGATCTACTGAGCAGAAGCTGCACCACCTGCGGCAGGAACTCCGTGTCCAGACGCGTCACCAGTTCCGGCGTTAGTGACGTCTGCTTGCTGCCATCTAAGGCGTCAGCGCTCTCAACCAGCGCCACGAGCACGGCGAGCACGGCCGTGGGGTCATCGTTGGCTGTGAGCTCGCCTGCTAGCGCCACGCAGGCGCCGTCAAAGTCGCGCTGCAGTTCTTGCGCTACAGCTGCCACGTCCGCCATGACTACTGGACGACCGCGGGGCCTCTCGTCTGGAAGCGATCGAGAACTGCTTGCACTGTGGCCATCGGCGGCAGGGTTCCCCCTTCCGTCGGTGGTTTCAGCCAGCCGAGGTCAGCAGACACAGAAGCCCCTTCGACGCCTGGTACCAGACGAAACTGACCGTGCAGTTGCAGGTTCCCCGTGTCGCTTCAAAGCCACGAGGCGCTATCCAACGAGCCCAGGAGTCAAGCATGCAGACGTTACCATGGTCGGATTAGAAGCGCCTACGCTTCTCCCTACGCTACAATCTCGTCTAGCGACGTGATGAGATGACGCGTCGGGAAGTCGCTGGGCGGGGCGCGGGAACTGCGCCACAGCAGTCTCGCGTCGGCGCCAGCAGCCCTAGCGCCTTCGTAGTCACGCACACGGTGGTCGCCCACGTGCAAGACGCGCGAGGCGTCCACATCAGCAACCTGGCCAGCAGTCTGTAGTGCCGTGAAAGTGGAGTGGAAGATGGACGCGTGTGGCTTCATGTGCGGCTGGCCGAAGGACGTGGTGACCACTTGGAAGTAGTCGCGTAGTCCGAGGCCGCGCAGCAGTCCGTCCAGGCGTTCATCAAAGTTAGAGATAACGCCCAGAGGCACATTACGCCTACGCAGCACCTCTAGCGTCGGCACCACGTCTGGGAACACCATCCAGGCTTCTGCACGGGCGTAGTGGGCGTACAATTCGCGTGTGAAGCGCTCGTCGCGCTCCTGCGACGCGTGTTCGACCACATTTGCGTGTCGGATGACGTCCAGAATGAGCTCGTGCCACCACGGATACGCCGTGGCTGAGGCTCGAACGGAGGCTGTGGTGCTGCCAAAGTTGGGCTGCTGCGTCGACAGGAGCTTGAAGGCGGCGGGGAAGCGCGCCGTGGCCGCGGCCTCCGCCGCCCCACGTCGCGCCGTCGAGAGCTTTTGGCCCGTCATGCGCCCCCAGAAGCGCACGTAGGTCCGGCCGATGGGCTCCGCGGGGCGCAGCAAAGTCCCAGTGGCGTCCAGCGTCACGTAGCGCAGAGCCATGCTGTCTTCGTATCGATCTGGATCCCGCTTTTTTTCTCCTCACTCGGACTGCTTGGCGCTGCTGGATGTGGCCCACACAGCGCCTGGGTCTGTGCGGCCTCTGCGCGTGTGTGGACGCTGCTGTTCGCACTGTGGCCACCACGAGCGAGACGCAGTGGCGGCTGTGGTGGAGGCGCAAATGCAGCAATGTGTCTGCCATCTTCTTGGCCTGCGCCTTGAGATACCCCGAAGTTCCCATGAGATACCAAAGTGCCGCCTTGGCCCTAGAAGACATGCCGTTTTCGGTTTCGGGTCGAGCTGTACGAGCAAGCTCGCGCGCGACGAACGGCCGCGGAGTCGGCGTCTGCGGGCACCCGGACCCCCAGGAGCCCGAGTGAGCAGGTGCTGGTTCTCCAGGTGGATGCTGCGCGCGGCGTTCACGCCACACTGCGGCCGAGCGTCAGGCTGCAGTGCGCGCACGAAAAGCCGTGCTCGCCCGTGACGCTGCGGCTGCGGCTGGTTCTCCCGCAGCGCGAGCAGGCCTTCGCCGCGTAGCGCTCTTTGCACCGGAACCACGACCTGTCCTCGATCCGCCTCGAGCGAGCGGAGCACTCGTGGTCGTGCACCCTCGGGGGCCATGTCTCGCAGCAGTGGACTGCAACTCGCAGTCCCAGCTGGGTGACTAGCTCTATCTATCTATCTGTGCCTGCCCCCCAAGTGGCTTGGCCCAGGGTCCAAGTTGAAGTGCGCCACCTTCGCGCCACCTTCCGACGACGCTCGGGCGTTGCTGCAACGTAGTGGAGCTGTTGCAGCCCAACGCGCAACTCGTGCGCCTCGCGCACCGTAACCGGGCTTCTTCCCCACCCCGGCATGCTTCCGCGCAATGAGCGCTTTCGGCTGATCGGGCGCGATGGAGCTGGCCCAGGAGGCGCGCTCTGGCGACGGCACGCGGGGCAGCAGAGCCCCCGCAGATG
Source organism: Halophytophthora batemanensis (assembly GCA_023338225.1). Taxonomy (NCBI): domain Eukaryota; phylum Oomycota; class Peronosporomycetes; order Peronosporales; family Peronosporaceae; genus Halophytophthora; species Halophytophthora batemanensis. The sequence continues at coordinate 16,280 of JAADYK010000011.1, forward strand.
CCGCGGCGGCGGCGGCGGTGTCGAACTGGTTCGCGAGCGACGCGCTGCGGCTGCTGGAGGCGCGCAACCAGCGCGAGGTGGCGGCGTTCAGCGAGCTGATTGCGTCGCACCAGCAGCTCCTGGCCCGAACGACGCTAGGCAGCAGCTCGGCGTCTCTGTCGTCCAGTATGCTGCTGGAGGCGTCGTCCTCTCCGCAGCAGCAAGAAGAAGCGGCGGCGCAGAAGTACCTGACGGCCATCCAGCGTCTGGAGCACGAGCTGTCCGAGAAGAACGCGCAGCTGGCGGCCTACGCCGGGAACCAGCTACAGCTCGTGAGCGAGAGCAAGACGTTGCTGCAGGAGCGCGAGCACTGGGAAGCGCAGCTACTACTGGTTTCCAAGAAGCTGGATGAGGAGACCGCGCTGGGCGACGAGAAGGACCGCGCGCTCAAGGAGCTGGACGCGGCGCTGCTGCTGGCACGCGAGGAGCTGGCGCGTCAGCGTGCGCTGCTGGAGCACAGCGAGGCCGAGGCGACGCGCCTGCGGCAGCGCAACGCCGAGCTGGAGCAGGCAGTGGCGGAAAAAAGCGCGCTGCTACACGAGTGGCTGCAGGCCAGCGGCGAGGGCGAGTCGGCGTCCTCCGCATCGCTCTCGCCGCACTTGCAGGCCAGCCTGCAGTCGCAGGAGGCGGCCGAGAGTCTGAGTTTGAGCCATCTGACGCTTTCCGACGGCGAAGACCCAGACAACAAGCCGCTAATGGGCCGTGCGATCCATGCCATCCGTGCGCATGCTACAGAAGTGAACTCGGTCTGCTTTAATGCTTCGGGCAAGATCCTTTTCAGTGGCAGTAGCGACGGCACCGTACGAGCGTGGGAGGCCGAAGCTGGCTCCACCGCGTCGCCACGCGCACTGGGGGAGTACCGCGGCGTGGGCACAGCACACCCGCTGCTGTGCGTGCGTGCGTCGGAGGACGGCGCGCTGGTGCTGGGCACGGGCTGCGACCGCAAGTGCTTCGTCTGGCGCGTGGGCACGGGCCGCGTGCTGCAGACGCTCACGGGCCACAAGGGCAAAGTACTGGCGGCTGAGTTTTCGCCTGTGGCGCCGCGCGAGGTGCTCACAGGCTCGTCCGATCGCAGTCTGCGCGTCTGGGACGTCGCCCGCGGCGTGCGACTGCAGACAGTCAACTGCGGCTCGAGCTGTAACGACCTGGCAGCAGGACCGCTGGGCGGGGGCTCCGGCTCCGTGCAGTTCGCCAGTGCGCACCAGGACGGCGGCGTGCGCTTCTGGGACACACGCACGCGACGCTGCGTGCAGGAGCTCAAGACGCTGCACGACGCGCAGGTGACGTCCGTGAGCTTTGGCGGAGGGGAGTTGCTCACCAACTCGCGCGATCACTCGCTGCGTGTGGTGGATCCGCGCACCTACGGCGTGCTGCGAGAACTGCGGCATGGCGACTACCAGTGCGGCTTTGACTGGAGCAAGGCGTCGCTCAGTCCGGACGGCCGTGTGGCTGCAGCAGGAGGCGCTTCGGGCGCTGTCTTCCTTTGGAACGCGCGCTCTGGGCGTCTCGAGTCGCAGCTGAAGCCGGGCGGCGCAGGCCACCACGGCGCGGTGGCTTGCTGCGTGTGGCGGCCGGACGGTCGGGGCTTGGCTTCCTGCGACAAGAACGGCGTGCTCGTGCTCTGGGAGTAAGGCAGTGGACTAGTGGCGATTGTTGGGGAGATGGTTGTTGTCGTTATTAAGGCAGACAAGAGCTGAGGGCGCTGGCTGCGTGTGGCTGGCGCTAGTCCTTGAGATCGAAGGAGGTGCCGCAGCCACAGCCAGAGGCGGCATTGGGGTTGTTGATGACCACGAAGGCGCTGCGGATGAGCTCCTGCTCGAAGTCCACGGTGCTGCCGCGAATGAGCTCCAGCGACTCCTTGTCCACCACCACCTTCCCGCCGTTCTGCTCAAACACGCTGCGTACACGGCGCGACAGCCGCTTCGGATCAGAACACGCACACATGCAGAGCTTGATGCAAGCACTCGTGCAGACGCGTAGGATACGTACATGTCTTCTTCCGCGTCGGGCACGGCGTCCTTCTCGAACTCGTACACGTACTTGAAGCCGGAGCAGCCGCCGCCCTCCACAGCCACGCGCAGCATGAGGTTGCTGGCTTGCTGGCGCTCCGCCGCCTCCGTCAGCTTCTGCTCAATACACAAGATGTCAGCAGTCCACCGCGTCAGACGCGTCCGATACCACCGAAACGCTGCCAGTTGCTCAGGGAGCGAACCTGCGCGGCCAGCGGCGTGATGATGAGGTCGGGCAGCCCCGTGTCGCGCGTCACCTCGACGCCCGAGAGCCACCGCGAGTGCTGCGCGCCCTGCGCGGGGCGTAGCGCGCGCTGCAGCGGCCGTGCGAACAGCTTGGCGGCCATCACTTGGAGCTGGAGCGCCTGGTCTTCCTCGCTTTCGCCTCCTCCTTCGGCTTCTCGAAAGCTCCGGGGAAAGTGGCGTCGGGCAGCGCAAGTTGAGGGCTTTGAGTTCTTTTCCACCAATCACAGACGACTCATCCATCAAATGGCTCCGTTTTCAGCCAATCGAAGCGCGGGACTCGTCGACGAGCAGCTCCAAACGTCCGACCTCCAGCGCTGGCCGACGACCTCCACGAGCGACGTGGCAATGGCCGAGGTGACGGTTCCGTGGGACTCGCGGGACGTGTGGGAGGCCTCGGGCTTCCTGCGCTTCCTGGCGGAGCACCGGATCTCGCGGGACGACTTGCTGGCATGCTCCACCGTCGACGGGGAGCCCTCCACGCCTCTGCGCTTCTTCCGGTGCGTAGCGAATCGCCCCCGCCCCCCACGACACTCCATCGACACGTTCACCCACTGTGCGTGTGTGTGTATGTGTGTGTGTGGCTGTCTGCTGCGATCTCCAGCCTCAAGCAGCGGCCGGACGATGCCAAGAGTGCAAAGGAAGACCCGCGTCTTCAAGCGGTGGCCGCTAGTTTGGCGCAGGCGATCGCAGGTGAGACGCAGCCCATACAACCCCGTGCCGTGCCGTGGCTGCATGGCTTCTACTCGCTGCCTTCCACGGCGCCCCTGGCACGCGTGGAGCTCTACCGCGATGGTCAGCTCTACGGCATGGACATCTCCTCGGGCTACGCCGTCTCTCTACTGGGCGTGCAGCCAGGCGAGCACGTCCTAGATCTCTGTTGCGCGCCTGGAGCCAAGCTCACCATGCTAGCAGACCTGCTTCAACTGCGCGGGAGCGTCACAGGCGTCGACTTTTCTCGCGCGCGGCTGGGAGCCTGCCGACAGCTCGTGCACAAGTACGACCTCTTAGAGCCATCCTCGGACTCGGCGTCTCCACCCACGTGGCGCTGTCGGCTCTTCCACGCCGACGGCCGGAGCTTCGACATTGGCCCCAAGACCGAGTGCAACGGGCCGCACGTGCTGCTGGACACGCGGGAGATCGCTGAGCGCCCAGAGCGCGACCGTAAGCGCCGCCGAGAGAACAAGAGCGCGCGCGCACGCGCCGCCAAGCGCTCACAAGTGCTGCGTGTGGACGCCACGCTGTACGACAAGGTGCTGGTAGATGCCGAGTGCACGCATGACGGCTCCAGTCGCCACCTCCAGCGCCTCGACACGGCGGACAAGTGGGTCACCTACGTGCGTGACCATCTGAACGTCCAAGAGGTCACGCGGATCCTGGCGTTGCAGGCCGCTCTGATACGCAACGGCTTCCGCTTGCTCCGACCCGGCGGCGTGCTCATCTACAGCACTTGCAGTCTCTCGGTGCAGCAGAACGAAGACGTCGTCTCAAGCTTCCTGCGGGACGAGCCACGGGCGATACTGGACCAGATTGCTCTCAAGAGCGACGTGCCTTGCAAGGTGCGATAGCTGCACGTCTGCTGGGGTGCTGGGTCTTAGGAGCGGCGTCTGACGTATTGTGTGGTCTGTGCGGTTTGCGTTTGGCTGTGGACGAACAGGAGGGTCGACTGCCTGGTACACTGCGCTTCACGCCGTCACAGAACACCAGTGGACTCTTCATCGCACGTATTCGGAAGGCTGGCGTCGAGGTGGATGCAGTTCCGCAGTCTGAGGGTGGTCAAGAGTAGAGCAGAGCGCAGTAGAGCGCTGTAGAGTACGCTGGTCGCCCGGACGCTGCAGAGGATGCCAACCGGTACCGTTTCTTTTCGTTCAGACGTCTGAGAGCAACCAGCGCTGCACTCTCTCGCTTTGATCGCGCTCGGACAGGTCTTTGGCACGCTCTTGGCTCTCGCGCGGCGGAGACGACGACTGCAGGAAGTCTTCTCGTCGGTTTTAACAGCGCTGCTGGGACGCACTTGGCGCTGGAGGCAACAGCAAGGACAAGTCCATGCGTCGCACACGTGGACGTCTCGTGGACTGAGGAGGTCGTCTTCACAGCAAGCGCAAGCTCGTCACAGGCATGGGCAGTGTGCGATGACCACGTCCCACGCCCAGGAAGGTGTCGAAGGAGTTGACGTACTCGAGCGATCCACGCAGGACACCCAGCTCCACTTCGTGGTGGTTCCTGTGGTTCTGTCTGACCGTCAACGCCCGACAGACGATGTGTCGTGTTGAGGTGATGCTCGAACCACGAGAGGAAGCACATGTTGCCTTGCAAGACTATGTATCGCAGCGACAGCGTACAGCGCAGGTTGATTATGGGAAGCGCGCATGGAGCCTCCAGGCGGTGCAGGACGATATCCTCACTGGTGCGCGTGAACCTGTCCAAGAACGTCAGTAGGTTCAAGACACGAAGAACCGGGTGGACTTCGGGGTCGCTGCTGCGTTGTACGCCTGAGACCACACCAACGCTCTCCATCCTGCGCTGCCGAGGTACGAAGCCTGGAGACGGCGGGATCCTCTGTCGTTGCTGAACGGTGGGAGCTAAATGCAGCCAGCGAGGCGTCTCGTTTGTCCCTGCCAACGGCGCGTAGCCATCTGAGTCCGATCCCATTGACATGGCCAACGACAGCTTCAAAAGAAATCGTTGCTTGGGACGTACTAGCAACAGCGACAGACAGCACTGATTGCATTGGCGAGGAAGCGTCTTCGAGAGCGCCACATAGAGTCGTTGCTTCATTCACTCCGACTCCAACAGGAGGCGCCGTATCGCTCGCAACGCACGTAGTGCAGGAGCTTTCGACGCGATTGTGCACGCGCGTGCATTGCCACCGCTGCAGTCCACTCCGTCGCAATTGGAGCCGACACATAGCTCTCCGCTGGCACGCTCGTCGAACCCGTTGGCGACGTTCCAGAGACACGCCCAGATCACATTGCCTTCTGCGGTGTCTCCCTCGGAGTAGGTCGTGCAGTGAGATCCGCCCCACCTCGCCGGATCTTCCCCTTGGGACCAGATGCCAAACTGCATGAGCTACCTCTTTGAAGTTGTTTCAAAGTGTACACTTGAATGGCGCTGCACCCAGATCATGCATCTTTCCAAACGTAGCCTGTATTCACGGGTGCGATCCTACTCCGCGAATATTGCATATGGACATGACTTCAATTTGTCCAGAAACACCTTCCAGAAACGGTACGCCTCCTCTAAACCGAGCGATTAGCGCAGTTTGGCCTGGGCTGCCGCAAGAAAAAGAGTGCGGGGCGCGCCCATCTCGTTTCACATCCCATAAATAGCTCCATCGAACCGTATTTACTAACGCGTGCAGCACTGCGGCTGTCACATGTCTTCGCACCGCTTGGACGTCCCGCCGGTACCCGCACATCTTCTGCGCGCGTACCCCCACAAAACCCGTCCGTGCACACTTTCTTGGTCTAGTGTACCCTTTGACACCAAGCGCTTCCCGACCCGTCGGACCCGGAGCCTCGATCTTCTCCACAAGCCAATTTGCAGTCGCCAAGAAGCGAGCCGATCCGACCCAACCCAACCAGCCAGCTGCCGGACAAGATGACGGACGCCGCGCCGAAGGAGGCCAAGAAGCTGTGGGGCGGGCGCTTCCGCGGCAACGTGGACCCGGTGATGAACAAGTTCAACGAGTCGCTGTCGGTGGACCAGCGCATGTGGCGCGCTGACCTGGACGGTAGCCAGGCGTACGCCCGCGCGCTGCAGAAGAGCGGCGTGCTGACGGCTGGCGAGGCGGACGAGATCGTGGCCGGCCTGGACAAGGTGGGCGAGGAGTGGGCGGCCGGCACCTTCGAGCCCAAGGACGGTGACGAGGACATCCACACGGCCAACGAGCGCCGACTCACCGAGCTCATCGGCGCCGTGGGCGGCAAGCTGCACACGGGCCGCAGCCGCAACGACCAGGTGGCCACGGACGTGCGCCTCTATCTGAAGCGCGTGATCGTGACCATCCAGGATGGCCTGAAGGAGCTCATCGGCACGGCCAACCAGCTGGCCGAGACGCACATTGACCTGCTCATGCCGGGCTTCACGCACCTGCAGCCGGCCCAGCCGCTGCGCTTCTCGCACTGGGTGCTTTCGCACGGCGCGGCACTGCTGCGTGACGCCGACCGTTTGGCAGACCTGACCAAGCGCGTGGACTACATGCCTCTGGGCAACGGCGCTCTGGCTGGCAACTCGTTCGGACTGGACCGCGAGGCGCTGGCGCAGTCACTGGGCTTTGCCAACATCACGCCCAACAGTCTGGACGGCGTGTGCGACCGCGACTTCATCGCCGAGTTCCTCTTCTGGGCCTCCATGCTCATGGTGCACTTTTCGCAGATGTCGGAGGATCTCATCATCTACAACACGCTCAAGTTCGTGACCATGGCCGACGCCTACAGCACCGGCAGCTCGCTCATGCCGCAAAAGAAGAACCCGGACGCGCTGGAGCTGCTGCGTGGCAAGACCGGCACGGTTATCGGTCGTCTGAACGGCTTCATGGTGACGCTCAAAGGCCTGCCGCGCTCCTACAACAAGGACCTGCAGGAGGACAAGACGGCCCTCTTCGACGTGGTGGACACCATCCAGGACTGTCTGCAGATCGCCACCGGTGTGCTGGCCACCATGACGCCGCACGGGGACAAGATGCGCTCCTTCCTGGTCACGGAGATGCTGGCTACGGATCTGGCCGAGTACCTCGTGCGCAAGGGCGTGCCCTTCCGTGAGACCCACCACGTGGCTGGCGCTGCTGTTCGCCTGGCTGAGGACAAGAACAAGCCCATCAACACGCTCACCTTTGAGGAGCTCTCGACGCTGCACCCCAAGTTCGAGCAGGACGTGCTGGCCGTCTGGGACTTTGACGTGAGCGTCGAGCGCAAGAACGTCACGGGCGGCACCAGCAAGAGCGCCGTGCAGAAGCAGATCGCCGACATTAAGGCCTGGTTGGCCTAAGGCCACTGGGCCAGTGGCCCAGCGAGCCCCACCGCCATGTGAGTCGATCGACACCTTTCTCCTATTAGCACGCTGCCTCTCGCTCGCTTGCCTTGTAATGCCCATGCACTTGCTGCAGTGTCCGTGTCTTGCTCTCATCCTGCGCTCCAGCTCGGCAGTTAAACAGCCAGCAGCACAGCCAGCAGCACAGCCAGTCAAAGGCTCGTCCAACAACAAGTCTTGGTTATATTCTAGACAACCCTCCTGCCTCCTTCCTTGATAACCTCCAGAGCGGCGAGCGTGGGTCTCGCTGGCCGAGTCTGCTGCGCTGGAAGGGTCTGGCCGCGGCGGTGTAGCGTGTCGCTCGTCGCTCGTCGCTTAGAAGCCGCTGCAGCACAGAGCAAGCACAGCCACAGCCACTCACACACAGTCAGCACCAACCGATGGGAGTCGCCCGGCGGGCGAGTGAGGACCCCACGCAGCAAAAAGGAGCGGACGCACGATTTCTTGCGGCGCAGGATGAAGTCGATCATGGATCCGATGCGGCGGTTGGCGTGGCGGATGTTACGCTCCTCGGCTTTGCGCTTGCGCTTCTGCCACTTCTTCTCGTGGAAGCGCTTCTGCGCCAGCGTCTTCATGATGCCGTCGTTCGACATGATCTGCTGCAGGCGGCTGGCCGCGCGCTCCGGGTCCTGGTTGTCGCGCACCTGGATGTAGATGCTCCGCTGCGCGCCTGCGCCCGCGCCCGCGAAGGGCGCGCGGGGCGCCAGGGCCGTCGCCGAGCGGCTCGCGTTGCGCAGCACCGTCGCCAGCATCTTGCTCTCCTCCTTCTCCCTCTCCTTGAGCTCTCGGACGAATGGGGCAGGGCGCCAGCCTGTCGTTCGGTGGGCTGCCCCATTCTATCGTCGACCACATTCATTCAGGCAAACCCACGCCAACCGTCCTGGACGGAAGCTCGAGAGTAGGATGCTGCCACGCTAAAGTAGGACTGCTCCGAGAGGGCTGAGGCAGTGCTCCCCTCGACCGACCGAGCGAAAGCGAAAGTTGCTCGAGCGATAGCTGGAGGAAGATGGCGGAAGAAGTGGTGGACGTGCCCGAGGCGAGCCTGCGCAACCTGGTGGCGCAGGAGTCGCTGCAGTGGGTGTTCGTGGGAGGCAAGGGCGGTGTGGGAAAGACCACCACCTCCTGCTGTCTCGGCATCCAGCTGGCCATGCAGCGCGAGAAGGTGCTCATCGTCTCCACCGACCCGGCGCACAACCTCAGGTGCGAGGCGTTCCGCCCCACTCCTCTGCGCGTACACACACACAAACGCGTCTACTAAGTGCTTCTATATGCGCATGCGTGTCTTCTCCTCTGCGTAGTGACGCGTTCGGACAGAAGTTCACGCGCGAGCCGACGCTCGTGAACGGCTTTACGAACTTGGCGGTCATGGAGATCGACCCCAACGTAGACGTACGTAGCGCAGTCGCCCCTGTATCCCTACGCGTCTACGAACCTTGAGTGACTGTGTTGTGCGGCGACCTGTGCGTGCGTGTGGCAGCTGGAGGAGCTGAACTCGGACGGCGTGCAGGACAACTCGGGCATGGCCTCCTTCATGAAGGACCTGACGAACTCCATCCCGGGCATCGACGAGGCCATGAGCTTCGCGGAGCTCATGAAGCAGGTGCAGAACATGGACTACTCGGTCATCGTGTTCGACACGGCGCCCACGGGCCACACGCTGCGGCTGCTGAGCTTCCCCACGGCGCTGGACAAGGCTTTCGAGAAGATCCTGGCGCTCAAGAACCAATTCTCGGGCATGTTCTCGCAGGTCTCGGCGCTTCTGGGCGGCGCGCTGCCGTCCCAGGAGATGCTACTGGGCAAGCTGGAGCAGACGCGAGAGGTCATCCAGAAGGTGAACGCGCAGTTCAAGGACGCAGACCGCACTACCTTCGTGTGCGTGTGCATCCCGGAGTTCCTGTCGCTCTACGAGACGGAGCGCCTCGTGCAGGAGCTCACCAAGTACGAGATCGACGTGCACAACGTGGTGGTGAACCAGGTGCTGTACCCGGAAGAGAGTTCCACTTGCAAGAGCTGCAATGCGCGCCAGAAGATGCAGCAGAAGTACATTGACCAGATCTACGACCTCTACGAGGACTTCCACGTGGTGGAGATGCCGCTGCTGAACGAGGAAGTGCGCGGCGTGCCGTCGCTCAAGGCCTTCTCCGAGAACCTGCTGGCGCCTTACGAGCCCCCTCAGTAGGACGAGCGCTCGCGGGCTTCGACTGGAGTCTGCGGCGCATTCCACTCGGCAGATGTGGAGAGAGCGAGGCCGAGTCTTCACGATGGAGAGGACAGACGCTGAACCACGCGTGCGAATGCGAGAGAGCCAATACTACACGCCTGCATTCCTCGTGACGAGTGCTACTCATCGCTACTATCGCTGTACCCTGCCACGAGGCTGGTCACAGGAGCTGGCGCTTTGGCCTTGGCCTTCTTCTTCTTCTTGCTGGCTTTCTTGACGCCAGAGGGCTTCTTCTTGACGGTCACTGCCAGTCGTGGGGCACTAGAGCCCGTGTTGCTGTCGCTTTCCGAGACCGTCAGCCCCAGGGCGTTGGCACTCGCGCTCTTGCCGTTGCTCTTGCCGTTGCTGCTTCTGCCTGTGGACGCGTCTGCAACAGGTCGTTTGAGCGGATTCTGCTGCTGCTGCTGCTTCTGCTTCTGCTTGTCCTCGAAGACACGATGCGCCTCCCGGCGGTCCTCCTCGAGCTGGCGCTGCGCCTCTTCCTTGGTGGGCTGGCCCTCCTGTGCGTGCAGCAGCAGCAGCTTGTCCGTGTCCACCTTGGCGTGGCGCTGGTTGATGGCCTTGATCTCGTCCAGCGCGTCCAGAATGTCCATCTCGCGCTTGGACTCGAGCGTGCGGTTCTCCAGCGCCTTCATGGAGTCGCCCTTCTCCTCCTCCGTGCGCTGCTGCAGCGCTGCCGCTTCTTCGTCCTCCTTCTCGCGCCACGGCTCGAAGTTGCGTTGGCAGCCGTGCTCCGCCACGTAGTCGCCGCGCTTGGGGTCCGTCTTGAAGGTGATCTCGGACGAGCACGTGATGCATTTGATGTAGAAGCGGAAGATGCGGATGCCGTGGTAGGTCTCCTCCAGCACCTCCTCCTTGCGCGAGTTGAACTTCTTGCCGCGGTACATGTACTCGCCGCAGGTGGCGCACTGGATGGAGAAGGGCAGCATCATGCGCACCTCGATCTGCTCGTTCTTGGGCTTCTTGCGCCGCGGCACCAGCGACGGATCAAAGTCCGGCGGGAAGTACTTGTTCAGCACCTTGCGCTCGCCCATGCTGCCGCTCGAGCCGCGCCTCTGGCCTCCCGCGCTGCTGCTGGAGCTCCCCTTGCACTCGCCGCCTCCGCTTCCGACCTTCCAGGCGCCTCCACTCGCGTTTGCCTCCGGAAATGGGGAAGCGGCAATGCAAGACGAGAGGTGCGGGCGTTATGCTCGTTTAGAGGGATATGCGATAGCATGGGTCCACACCCCACTCCATCGCATCAGCATAGGCATGCTCATATGCGACGAGTTGAGCCGCGCAGTGCGAGGGCGTGGGCGTGGGCGCGGGCCTCGAGGTCGTTGCCAGAGGCGCTGGCTGCGGCGGGCTCTGCTAGTGGCGCAGGCCGCGTAGACAGACGGCTCGGGAAGCGTTGGACCAGTCAGACAGCAAGCGTGGCCAGCAGAGCAGAGGGCGCGGACGCTCGCACATGTCGACGCCGAATGGAGCTGTCGAGGCCGCACGGGTGGTGGGGAGCGCGCGGTCGGCGGTGCTTGGAGGCACCACGCTGGCGAGATCTGTGCGTGTCTGCGCGGCGCCCGGATCACTTCAGCTCGGGCTGCGTGGCGCGCCCCAGTGAGCTGCGCGCGCGCGCGGCGGCGGCGCTGGCCACCGAAACTCTCTGCAGACTCCAAGCGGCCACACTTCTGGCGCGAGTGCAGCCGCTCCCGACGCGTTCCGACGGTCGCCGCTGGCCCGTAGCCTAGCGCCCGGCGAGCTGCAGCAGCACGCGGCCGTCTCAACGTGTTCCGCGCGCGCTGCGAATGGCCAGGCTCGCGTCTCTTTGCCGGCGCTCGCCACGATGGCGGGCGGCCGGGCGATACGCTAGGCTGCGCTGCGCTGGGCTGCGCTGAGCGCCTTGGCTGCAGGCTGCAGGCTGGGCTCGCGTTCACGGCCGGCTGGCGCTTGCCGGCGTTGCAGCACCGCCCTCCCTATCCTCCTGGACGCTGGCTGTGAATCCTGGAGGAGCCGCCGCCGCCTGCAGCGCCGCTCGGGAGCCGATCTCAGGATCGCTGCCTTGGCGGCGGCTGGTGCGTTTGTCCGTCGGTCCATCTGCGGCGGCGGCGGCGGCGGCGCTTCAAGAACCGGCCGCTTCAATGCAGGGGCGAGGCGACCTGACGACGACGGGCTGCGCGCGAGTCCCATCCTGGCGAACCTCCGGAACACGTCGTAGAGGAAGCCTGGTGCCTCGGAGCCATCTGGAGGCGGACGGGAGGAAGCGGCGGGGCCAGCCGGCCGCGAGCGCGGGTCTGGCAGACTGGCGTGCAGGCAACAGCAGAGGCGAGGCGAGGCACGTCGGGAGGTCTGCTTGGGGCGGCCGTGATTCCGGAGGTGCGCGCACCCACCAGCAGTGCCACGCCACCGCAGTCGGTCGCACGTGGCAGGCCCCCAGCGCTTGAAGGCGGGGGCGGGGCGGGGCGAGGCAAGGCGAGGCGCTGCCGGGCCTCCACTGCAAGCTGGCCATCCTCCTCCACCTGCATGAAGCTGCCGCATGAAGCTGCTGCTGCTGCTGCGGCGGCGGCGGCGGCGGCGACAACATCGGGGCCGACATGGATTGATGCACTTGAAGGTCTGCGCGCCTTCCGGTTCCGTTTCCCCTGCGTTGGGCGATAGTGCAGGCGAGGGCGTCGCACCGTTTACGGCGATATCTCGGCGTCACCCTCCAACAGATAGCAGGCGGCTCCCCGCACCGGTCAGCGGGCGAGCGCCGCCGCCGCAGCGCGTGGCCTGCAGAACTGCGTGCGGCGGGCGCGCCCCGCCCCTCATAAGAAGCCGCAGGGCCAGCGCCAGAGCGGACAACGGTGCGGCGTGCGGTCGTGCCCTAGCCCCCGCGCCAGACTTGGCCGCGCTCTGCACGCGAAACCATCCAACGTGTGGGCCGGGCCGGCCCGCTCCGCCAGTCCTGCTGGCGCCCGCCCTGGCCCTAGATCACGGCGCGGCGCGTTTCTCGGGAGGCGCCTAGGTTTTCCCCTCCCGCCGCCGCGGCGTGGCGCATCCGTCCATTCTGCGGGTGCAGGCCCCGGCCATAGAGACTGGCAGGGGCAGCCCGGTCTGGCGATCCGCCCCCCGCCAGGCCCAGGGCGGGATGACCTCCATGAAACCGCCCTCTCGACACAGACCGGGCTGGTCGCCGCTCCCGATCCCTGCCACAAAGCATACCCGCCCGAAGCCGGGGTCCGGGCGTCGGCGCGGCCATCGCCGCAGGAGGCAGCCTCCGCTGCGCCCAAGCGCGCAGTCTCTCCCTCTGCCAACGCGGATCCACCTGCGAGAATTCATGAAGCGCAGCGAGACACGGCCGCATTCGCTGCTGGAGTGGATGATGGGGCCAGGGCGCGCGTCATCCGGCTGGCCAGGTCCTCCCCCGCCTCCCCCGTGCAGGCAGGCCGCGGAGCGCCCGAGTCCGCTCATTTTGGAACTGGTGACCACCAGCACAGCCAGCTCTCCGCGCAAGTTCCCCCGCGTCCGTCCGCCCTCTTCCCCGATGGCCCTGACCCGAGCCGCCGTGGCCGCTGGCCGCATGCAGGCGGCCTCTCGCTGCCCGTTCATGCACGCGCTGCCCACTGCGCGCGCGGCGCTGCTGCCCAACATCTCGCAGCTGGCGAAGATGTGCCCGCACATGTCGAGCATCATGGGCGCGGCCGCCGCAGGCGGCAGCAGCTCGCAGGCGCACTCAACGTCGACGACGACCGAGGCCACCATGAAGCGCATCGCGGAGCTGAAGAAGAAGAACCAGCAGGCGAAGACGCAGCAGCTCGGTGGCGCGGCGCCGTACTCGTCGGCCGTGGCCGTGTTCCCCACGGCTCCGACGAAGCAGGTGCGTGTGGGCGGCATGTCGACGAAGGCGTACGAGCAGGGCTTCGCCGACATGATCTCCACAATCAAGCGTGAGGGTCGTTACCGATTGTTCGCAGACCTGGAGCGCAAGCGCGGCAAGTTCCCGCGCGCGACGCACCACGAGGACGCCGGCACGACGAAGGAGGTGGTTGCGTGGTGCAGTAACGACTACCTGAGCATGGGCCAGAACCCGAAGGTGATCGCTGCCATGCACGAGTACCTGATGAAGTCTGGCGCTGGGTCAGGCGGCACCCGTAACATCTCTGGCACAAACCACAACCACGTGCTTCTGGAGCGCGACCTGGCGGACCTGCACCAGCAGGAGGCTGCGTTGCTGTTCACATCTTGCTACGTGGCCAACGACTCTGTGATCAGCACCCTGACGAAGATCTTCCCGGACCTGATCATGTTCTCGGACAGCCTGAACCACGCGTCTATGATCCAGGGCATCCGGCACAGTCGCGCGGAGAAGCACATCTACCAGCACAACGACATGAAGGACCTGGAGGCCAAGCTTGCTGCGGCGGACCCGTCGAAGCCGAAGCTGATCCTGTTCGAGAGCGTGAACTCGATGGAGGGCACGGTGGCGCCTCTGCACGAGATCTGCGACCTGGCGGACAAGTACGGCGCGATGACGTTCAACGACGAGGTGCACGCGGTGGGTCTGTACGGCGACCGCGGCGCGGGCGTGGCTGAGCGCGACCACTGCCTGGACCGTATCACGATGGTTACGGGCACTCTGGCCAAGGGCTTTGGCATCATGGGCGGTTACGTGGCTGGCAACGCGGCGCTGGTGGACGCGATGCGGTCGTGCGCGTCTGGGTTCATCTTCAGCTCGTCGATGCCTCCGATGCTGGCGGCTGGTGCTCGTGCGTCCGTGAACTACCTGAAGGAGAGTCAGGTGGAGCGTGCGGCCATGCACAAGCGGTCTCGTGAGCTGAAGAACCGTCTGGTGGACCACGGCTTCCCTCTGCTGCCTAGCGTGAGCCACATCATCCCGCTGATGGTGGGCGACGCTGTGAAGGTGAAGGAGGCGTCTCGGATCCTGATGGAGGACCACCGCATCTACGTGCAGCCGATCAACTTCCCTACGGTGCCGCGTGGCGAGGAGCGTCTGCGTCTGACGCCGCTGCCCACGCACACGGACGAGATGGTGGAGGACCTGATGACGGCGCTGGAGGACGTGTGGACGACGCTGGAGCTTCCGCGCCGCTTCGTGCCGAAGGGCGAGTACCTGCCGAAGGTGGAGTACCGTAACGTGCCTCTGGAGGTGGCGGGTGAGTTCGTTGTGGACCGTCCGGAGCAGGAGGCGGCCTGCGCGGCTTAAGCTGTCTGGGAAGTCTGGTTTCGCCGTCGCGGGGCGTCTTCAAGTGTTGGTAGAGATTGCTGTGAAGCGGTGGCGTCAGCGGACGAGGTTCCGAAATGACAACCCATGTGCGTAAAACGAAGGATGCGAAGGAGAAAAGAAGACAATCAATGCAAAGACATCACCCGTCTGCTCTACGGAGAGGCGGAAGTTCCATCCTCAATCCCCTAGTGTTGTGTTGGTGCTTGGTGCTTGGAGCTGTGGTGTTGATGTGCCGGTGCGTGTCTGCCTGCAAGCGATACAGATGTCGGTGGTGCGACGCGCGAGGCTCCTTTGACGCCGCACCTCGCCGACGGGCAGACGCTGCAGTGCCGCGCGCCAGCCACAGCAGAGCGGGCAGGCCGACGACCCGGGGTCGTCGCAGTGCTGTCTGTCGTTTGGCACGGCGGATTGATGGCGTGCGCTCTTGGCGCTGGAGGCATTGTGCGGCGCGGCGATCGCCTGCTTGGACATCTCCGCGGCGCAACGGGGTGCGTTGAGGCGTGGAGCTTCTCCCCGCCCCACCGCCCACCTGGTGCTCCAGCGCACCAGCGCCGTCATGCCCGCTGGCCTTGCCATTCTGGTCGCCACCTCCGAGGAACCTCCGATATCGACTATATGCCACAGGAAGGGCTCTCGAGCACTGGCTGTGACCTGGAGCGAGCCAGGCAGGCAGGCAGGCAGGCAGCAAGACACGAAGAAGCAGGAGAGGAGGAAGCAGTCAAGCGCGCAGCGCCCGCCCCGTTCGCCAGCATGTTCAAGCGCTTCAGCGTGGACGAGCACATGAGCACCAGCAGCAAGGTCAAGTCCTCGCAGCAGCGCAGCATCCGCAACAAGATCCTGGAGCAGTACCCGGCCATGGAGCCCTTCGCGGAGCTGCTGCTGCCCAAGAAGGCGCCCATGGTGGTGGCCAAGTGCCACAACCACATCCAGTTGGTGCTGCACGAGGGCGAGCCCATCTTCTTCAACCAGCGCGACGGGCCCTTCATGCCCACGCTCAAGCTGCTGCACCAGGGTGCGTGACCTGCAGCAGTCTGCTGCGATGTCTACCATGCTCGCACGAGTCTCACAGGCCTATTGTATCTGGCTGTGTCTGGGTGTTGGCGGCGCTTAGTGCCGCACATGATGAAGCAGGTGCGCTGCGACAAGGGCGCCATCCCCTTTGTGCTTTCCGGCGCCAACGTCATGTGCCCCGGCCTCACTTCCAAAGGCGGCGAGATGCCCGAGCAGCTGGACGCCGGCACGCCCGTGGTACGCATCTACTACTTGCGGTCTCTTCAATCTACTGCATGCCGTCCTGCCTCCTGTATGATCGAGAGACTGACGTCTGTGTGCAGGCCATCATGGCGGAAGGCAAGGAGCTCGCCATGGCAATAGGCCTCCTGACACTCTCCACCGACGACATGTACGCGTTTAACCTACTGCTTGCTCGGATGCGTACTCTCCTGGCCGAAGTAGATGATAGCGGAGTCGTACTCACCCGTACTTGCCTTCTGTGTGTCTACAGCCGAGACCAGAACAAGGGCGTGGCTATCGAGATGGTGCATTTTCTGGGCGACGACCTGTGGACCTGCCCCAAGATCGACTAAGCCCTCATTCACGTCGTCTCCGGCAAGTGAGGCGTGAACAAGCGAGACGCAAGCGGACACTACAAGTCTCGACTAACCGAAAGCCCTCAAGCCTAACACCAGCGATACGAAACTGCAGGCTAAAGGATTCACACGGTTGTCGAAGAGATTAAAGTCATGCATACTGTCTACCAGTGCCACGGCTCTACTTGCCGTGGCTTGGCTGCATCTCTGTGTGCGTCGGACCGTCGATACTGCTGCTTCTACTCTTGGTTGGCTCTTTCCATGACGAGGGCGAAGACACGTCTGGCTTGCTACTGGCGTTGCTGTTGACCAGACCTGCCGTGCTGGCCTCGCGATGCAGCTTCCAGTCAAAGTTGTGCGTGTTGACGGCCGCCGCGGCAGGTTGCAACTCAATACCGCCGCCCATGAGCGAGTTCCCGATAGTAAAGGCCGGGGGACCGCTGGGCGGTGCTCCCAAGTCCATGCTAGCGCCGATCGAGTCTTCATCGTTCTCATTGCGAGCCAATTGCCGACTGCCAGCGCTGTTGGTGGCTCTGCTGGTGTCGCCTGCGATGCCAGCTTTGGCTCGAAGTCGCTCCAGACTTGAGCGTAGACTTGGAGGGGCCAGAGTGGAGATGCCACCACCCATGAGAGAGTTCTGGAGTGAGAGCGACGGCGATGTCTCTGGGGGAGGCCCCAGTTCAGCTACAGAGCCACCCGAGCCATCCGTGCCATCACGGCTGTTCACGTTGGTCTCTCTGGCTTGTTGGCTGGATGTGAGACTGCCCGAGCTCGTGGAGACGTCCGTGTGCGCATTGGTAGACTGGGAAGACATGTGTGACGCCAGCGCTGCGATACCTCCACCCATGAGCGAGTTCTGGAGCGAGAACGGTGGTGGCGCGTCTGGTGGAGCTCCTAGATCTGCAGACATTTGACTGTCCAAGACCGTGGCAAAGGTGGTGGAGCCTTCCGATGGATCGAGGCGATAGTACTGGCTACTCGCGTCATCCTCAGTCTGCGTTGGCTCCCTTGACGTAGAAGCAAATGTCGACGTCGTGGTGTCATTCATGGCGACGCTAGCACCGGATAATCCTTGGGACTCCGCTGCAGTGGCCATTAGCGACACGCGGTGGGCATGGTCGATCGCCGATTGCAGAGCATTGAGCGGGTTGAAGCGGTAGTTCTCGAACTGGGTATCACTGCTGCCTTGCCATGGCGTCCCACTGCTGGACGTTGCCAGCTCCGTTGACGAGGTCGAGACTGCCGCTGCAGTAGAAGCCGTGGACAGCGTCGACGTTGACGCCGACGTCGACTGCGACTCCGACTGGGATGCCGACTGGGATAGTGTGCCAGAAGCTAGTGTCGCGGCCGAAAGTGCGTCCAACGCCGAGCGATAGGACGCTGAAGACGCTGCCAACTGATGCAGCGCCGACGGTGCCCCCATGCGATCAAGCAGGAGACCAGCAGACGATGCGGTGCCCACTGGACCCTCACTAGAGAGAGGGAAGCTGGGACTCGAGCCGCTGACAGAGTGCGGGAAGTAGGGTCGCAGGAGCTCCCCCAGAGAGTTACCGCCGTCGCTGTCGTTGCGTGAGAAGAGCGGGTTGGATGCCGGCGGCGCGCCCACTCCTCCGCTAGACTCCAGTCTCAGCTCTGAGATCAGAGAAGAGTATTGGCCGGAGCCTGTGGAGGAAGAGGAGAAGGCGCTCGCGTCGTGCTCCGTTGAAGAAGTGGAGTGGATGCCTGGCACAGTCGTCGTGGAAGACGACCCGGCCGACTCGTCTGTGGAGCTGGCGTTGGCCGCTCGCTGCTGGATCTGCTGGCGGTGGTGCTGTTCGTAGAAAATAGGCACATGCTTGCGGTTCGGTCGTGGCTTGGGCGGCGAGTCGGACGGAGGCGGCGGACGTCTGGTGCGTCTCGGTCTGCCTTTGCCTTTCTTGGCTGGCGCTTCCGGCTGAGTCACTGGCGCCGTCACGCCGCTGTCTGTGCTGTGGCTGTTGAACTGCTGGTCCTTGCGCATAATCTTGACACGCAAGGTCCCGCTCTCAGCCTTGGCGGTGAAGGTGTTCTCCTTGTACTTGCGCTTCTCGCCGCCTGAGGAGTAAGCCCGCAAGGCAGCACAGCACGTGGCAGATCTCTGTTAGTGCATGCGCGTTTGCGACGCCACTGCCACGTACAGAGAGCGCGAGAACTAAGGGATGGACAGCGAACAAGCGCGCACGTGATGGCGCTACGTATACAGAGGGGGAACAAGCAGGGGGTCCCAGCAGACACGTACCAGCAGCGGCGCTGGCGCTCTCCGTGTCGGCCATGTTTGCAGTGAGCACTTCCCACTCGAAGGCTGCCAAACTCGGAATGTTGGTAGCAACAGCCAAGTCGGAGGCCTCGCCACGTTAGACTTGCTTTTTGTATGGGGCTCGCGGGGGAAAAAGACGAGACTCCGACGGAAATGTGTCTTTTCATCCAATCACCATCGATCCGCTGACAGTAAAGCGCATCCGATTGGCGAAAACCGCGCAGACACAACTGATTGGACGCTTCCGTTCAAATCCGACGGAGACGCGAAAGGCTGCACACTTCAAGGCGAACATGGCGGAAGAGCGACTGCCTCTGTTGCTGGGGCTGGCCTTTGGGCGACACATGCTGGAGGGCCAGCACGAGTGGTGCGACGTGCCGGAGGTTGTGCGCACTTCCTTCCTGCTGCTGGCCAAAGAGCTGCGGCGCATGCATCGCCTACTGCTCGCGGGCGACAGGCGGCCACAGTCCCGCGACGGCGCTCTGTCCGCAGGGATGGAGGCCAGAAGCGAGGTTACCGGCGCACAGGAGGCCCCCACATGGTCAGTCGGACAGCGGGATCTGGAGAGACTGCAGAGAGAGCTGCGCGATGCGCAGAGACGCGCAGAAGGGCGGCAAGGTACGCTATCTAGGCGACTAAGGGCTGCGCGATCGCATCTCTTCGTGTCTAAGTGTGTCTGTGCCTTTGCTTGGACGTAGCGACGTGGAAGCGCCGGTGGACCAAGCTGTGTGCTGAATTTGAGGCTCTGAAAGATGCCTCAATATCTTCACAGCAGCAGCACGCAGCCATTTCTCAGCACCTGTGCGCCAGCTGGGAAGGCGTGAAGACGCAGGTCGCGCTGCTAGAGGCGCGACTTCAGACGTACGAGGCGAAGCCGCCTGATACTGTGAGACCCAGCGTACACGCAGTACTGGGTCAGCTAGCGAAGAACCAGGAGACGTGCAGCCAGGAGATCCATCGTCTGCAGTGGGCGCTGGCGGCGCACGATCACCGCGTCATGGCTCCTGCTCCACCCCAGCAGCCTGAACAGCAAGAAAGGCGAGATGATAGCGCTGTGCAACCTGCGCGCCAGCGAGAGCAGCCTTCACCTTTGAGTCCCGCATCCTTGCGTCAGCGCTGCGCTCAAGCGTGGAGGAAGCAACAGCAAGGATAGCAACCGGCCGGACGTGCAAGAGCGGATGGTAAATGCAAATGCTCTCCAGACGTTATCCCCTCGCAAGCTCACCTCAAAGGTGATGGAGTCTCCTACTTCCTAGACGCAGCGCAGAAAGCGCAGGTGACGACGAAGCGCCTCGTACTGCTGTAGCTCCTGCGATGCGATGGCTGCCGTAACACGTGCCACAGCGGCGTTTAAAGATATACCCCCTGCCAGTTCAAAGATGCGCAGACGCACGGCTTGCCACACAAGAGCAGCGGTCTTGTCGTCGGGTATGGAGTCATCCAGACGCTTCTGCTGCTGTTGGAAGGCGTTAGCTCCACATGTGAGTGCCACGACCCAGTGCTTGAAGACTTGGGCGTCGCTGGCCACGAAGACGCCGTCAACGACAGACCCGCCTTCGCCCTGGAGCAGTGGGCCGTTGTTGCTGTCCACTTCGCTGGCACGATCCGGGTCTTTCGGGGCGTCGACAAGGAGAGAGAAGCTGTTGGGTGGTGTGCTATGCACGCGGATGGCTCGGATATCGAGCAGTCGAACAACATCTACGGTTTCAGCACCAGCGTCTTGACTGTCGCTGCTGCTGTGCCTGATCTCCAGCGCTGAGCCATCCTTGGCTAGACACAGCGTCACCTCCTGCGCTTCAGAGGTGGCAATCGCTATGAACTGGAAGCTGGTCCCGCGCTTGGCCTCGCGGATGCTTGCGAGGTTCAGCGCCTGCTTCCACACACAGACACGTAGTTTGAGGGAGTCTTGGTGTTGGCGCCGCACACGTCGAGGGTGGAAGCGCACAGATCGTCTCTCACCTGGAGCTGCTGTAGCCGCCGCGGCAGTGTCAGAGCTGAGATCTGCATTCCATACCCGAAGACGTCGGCAGAATGTGCACTGAGTGGGTTGAGCGAGCTCCGAAGCCACAGGATGAAGGTGAATGTACCTGTGGGGTGGCGTGGGACTCAATAAGCAGCACGTCCTGCAGCCAAGCGACCGAATCAACAGAGCGCCAGACGTGTATTCAAATGTCACGACAAGTACAGAAGAGCACAGCACATTTTACTCGGGTACCTGGAAAAGCTGCTGCGCTCTGCGTGGGTGCAGTGGCAGCGGAAGCGGCTCGAATGGCGTCGCCATGACTGTATAGCGGCTTGGAGAATGTGTACGAGTGGCAGACGACCCCTAAGAACCTGGGGCCGACGAGAGAAGCCAACGGACACTGCTGAATCGGCGTGGAGGCAGAGGTAGACGTCGGCTTCTTGGATCTACTACGTCGACAAACGGCTCACTCAGCCCGATGGCGACGCTCGTGCTGCCGTCGAAGAGCGACTTGCACCCATTCCACATGAACGACGATGTACTTCAGGCATTACAGAGTGCTGCGCCGGCGCATCTGCAACTACTGCGACTGCGGCTGCGCTTCGGATTGCCGCGACGTGTTCAACCCGGCCAAACTTTCCGCGTGGTGGTGGATCTGGTGGATGAAATGGGACAACCACCATCCCCGATGCTGCTCTTCGAGGAAGACTTGGATGTCTGTCTTGCCCTGGAGGGGGTGGCAGCACAGAGAAGCTTCAAGCACGACGACAACCAGGTCGATCTGGCATCGCGTGTACGGCTGGAAGTGGAGCAGCGATCTATTGCATCCTGCAGGCCCCAGAGTCGGACCAAGTGGATCTTCCACGCCGCGGTGCACGCCCCAACAGCGCTCGACGGCACTGCGGTTTGCCTCGCGGTCTGTGTGAAACAATCACGTCCTAGGCGCGTGTTGTCAAGTTTCCAGCACTCTCTGCAGCAGTTCTGCGTCGCCAGCGCCTGGCTGGGCAACCATGTACTCGTGCTTCCGCTGCAAGTACAGCTGACACTCCATGCGACGGACGAGAGTCCACATGCGTCTCTCGACACCAGCACAGCCTGCCAGCGAGTTTTTTGTGTGTCTCCATCACTGACAGCAGATCAAGACGACGATCGAAGCCTCGTGGTCGTGGAGGAGAACTACGGTGACGCCATGGGTGCGCACGTCTGGGACGCCTCCGTTCTCTTAAGCTTCGCATTCCTACAGGCTGGCGTCACACCGCCTGCGTCTCGAGTGGGCACGGAGCAGAGCCAGCTGACGACGCTAGAGCTAGGTGCAGGCTGCGGGCTCTTCGTTTCAGTGTTGCAGGCCGTTGCAGCGTTCAGAAGCCTCTCGAAGACGCAGCTCGTCGCCACTGAGAGGCCTGAGAGCACGCAGCGACTGCAAGACAACCTCCAACGCAATGCAGCGCAGTGCAAGAGCTGCATGGCCACCGAGGTGTTGGCTCTTGAGTGGGGAGCGCCACTGCCCAATACGCTGCTCGACAAAGAGCTGTGCGTCGTGTTTGCTGCCGACGTGCTGTACAATTGGGCTGCCCACGACGCGCTGCTGGCCACACTGGACGCGCTGGTCGCCATGCAGAAGGGCGACGTGCAGGTGATTCTGGCCCACAAGCGCCGTGGCAAAGCCTCTGCCGAGGCGTTCGAAGCTCTCGCGGCCGGGGCATTCGACTCAGCAACTCACTGCAGAGCAGACAAGGCTGGAGACTGCAAGTGGAGCCATTGGCGTGTGCGCAAGATCAGCAGTCTGGGGGCTGTGGCTTTCTACCGCCTTACACCGCACAAATAACAGCAGCGAATGGAGTGGGAGAATGAAGACGAAAGGGATGGAAGTGAGAAGGTGAAGTGTATTCGTGTCCCTCAGAGAGAATTTTCCCCATGAATGCCCGATAGTAGTGAGCGTCTGGATAGAGCTAATTGTAAGTTCACCGGGACACGCACGCACAAACGCACACGCACACGCGCACAGCTAGCTAGTCCATTGGATTGGGGGCGCTCAGTATGAGTAGGAGAGATGAATTTGTTTGGTCATCATAGTCGCCACAAGTGACGAGAACCTCATCGCAGTTCAGTTCCTCATCGCGCACACACCGGGCAAGCAACACGCACACATGCAGTACACAAGCCAAAGCGATGGAAAGGCTGTCGAAATGCTGATTCTTCTGGAGGCGTGAGGTCGCAGAACGCGAGCCGGCACCTCCCAAAGTGCCCAGCGCTTCTGGCCATCCCAAGGGACTTCGCGTCGGGCTGATGGACCCGACATCCACAAGAGGGGCCTGCTCTTTGCCACCATATCAAAGGAAGACCCAGCGTCGCACGGAAGCGAAGGCGACGTGAGTGGCAAATGGGGCACAAATTCACATGCAGCACACAACAGACAGCACGCAACGGACGACGGAGAAGACCTGGAGCTTTGGCGGCCTGGAGATCGAATGAAGTGTGTGTCTGTTTCGCAGCATCCTCCGTGGCTGCTCGTCTGGGGGCGAGTCCGACGAATGACTGGACACTGGAAAAGCTTCCAGGCGACCACTGGATTGGTGGAAATTCAACTTCAGTCTGCTTTGATTGGCCAGATACAACGAGTCAATACTCGACGATTTCTGACCAATGGCGAAGCTGCGCTACCCCAAAAGTCTTTGCACACTCTGCAGTTCCGCGACTGTTGGCGTGTGGGCAATCGCTGTACCACGAACCTCAAAACCAGGAGCTCATCCACACAACCTTTCGCTCCCTGGCTCAATCAATCATTTCTTAGCACGACGCGTTGTGCGCTGCTGACGGAAGAAGCGGATGAAGTTCACAGCGCCCTGCAGCTCCACCAGCAGCGCGTCAAACTCGCCCTGGAAGCGCGCAAAGTCGCCCACCTCGCTCGCAGCGACTGCATGCAGTAACTGGGCCACAAACACCTGCACCCGGCGCGCACAGACGAACTCCGAGGCACGCGCGGCAAAGTCCAACGTCTCCACCAACGCCCCGCGGTTACGTGCACCCAGTGCAGCCCTTAACGCTGGCACCACTTGCGTCTCCACCAACTCAGCGTAGCCATCCAGCATCTCCGCCATGGCCGCGCGATTCTGAACGTACAGCGCCAACGCTGCTGTAGTGTCCACCGGTGGTAGCTTCTCCAGTTCACGCGTCGTAGGGAAGAGCCGCTCAGGCGTGGCGGAGTCAGCGTCGCTTTCCTCCAATGGCTGCCCAAACACGTCGAAGCCTTCGCCTGGATACTCTAATGGACAGGTCCGCATATCCAGACGAAGCCCGGGAATGTCTGCATCTATCTCTTCCTCCGAGTCGTCGTCCGAATCTGAGTCGTAGTAGTCGTCGTAATAATCGTCATCCTCGTCCTCGTCGAGATCAGCAGAAAGCGCTCTGCTCTTTCGTTGCTGCTTCTTCCGGCGCTGATGCTTGCCCAACAACGCACGGCTGCTACGTGTGAACAAGTCGGCGTGCAACTTCTGGAAGTGGCCGCCGATCCCGTGTTGCTGCTGCTGCTGCTGTTGCTGCTTCTGCATGAAGAGTCCCACGTGCTTGAAGCGGTCACGGAAATGGACTGCGGCTGGTGAGAGCCCTGCACGTGCGTGTGCCTCAGCCGCCAGCGCGCGATAGGCTTCCTTCTCTTTATACTTGATGAGTCCTAGCATGGCTTCATCCTGCGTCGCAAACAACCGCAGCAACCGTGCATTGGGTGCATGTACGTGTCGGCTGCTCACTCCGCTGGGCGTGACGCTCGCTACTGGGCCACACAGCGTCATGTTCGCGGCGCTAGACACTGCAGAAGGTGACACACTACTCTCCACTGAGTTTTGCGTTGCTAGCGCTGTAGCAGACGATTCCGTCCCAATCGAGTGCGTAGCTTCGTTTGACGAACCCGAAAGCCGGCGCTGCTCACCACTCCCTGAAGCTGATGCAGAGTCGTCGCTCCTTGCCGTGCGTCCTGTGCGACTCCGCGCTGTTTTCTTTGTGGCTGTGGTGCTGCACTGGATATTACTGCCATCGCCGACGTCCTGCCTGGTGGACAACAGTTGCTCGCGCTGCAGTAGATGCATCACATAGCGGAACTGACAGCAGAGGTTTACCCCGATGGACGAGGAATGGCACAGTCCGCAGCTTGATTCGGTCGCCGGTGGTGAATCAGCGCTGCCCGGCGTCTCTGCGGTTCCTCCAGAAACTTCTTCGCCAGCGATTGCTTCTCCAGCTCTATCTTCTTCCGTGCCGCCACTGCCAGCACTGTCATCAGGTGTGGTCGTTTGTGATCGCTCTCTACTGGCAACACCGCTACGGTTGGTGGCTGGAGGCGTACGTCGGGATGAACCACGCGTCTTGGGTCTTGGTGGTCGCTGTATGGTGCCAGCCTCGCCACTGGTACCACCACTACGGGCTGTGCTATCGGAAGACTGCTGCATCAAATCCACGCTCATGCTATTCGCCTTGTTGACTAGATGATGATCAATCCGTTGGAGCCGACGCTCCTGTCGATCTGCATACCGACTCTCAGTCTGACGCGTCGAAGCCGCCATCTGTGCTCGCAATTGGGCTGTGAAGCTACTACCGCCCTGTAGATCTGGACCGTAGCTCTTGGTCTTGCCCGTGCGCATCCGTTGCGACTGCTTGAGCTGTGTCTTGGCACGCAGCAGAAGTCGCTCCATCTGCTGCTGAGCCAGTGAAAGACCGGCGCTCCCGCTGCTTGAGTCCAACAAGCGCAGCTTCCAAGCTGCTCGACGTTCCACCACGTACTCCCCAGGCTTGGCGTCCTTGAGTCCTGCAGCCGGTGGTAGTTGTCGCAGTACAGCCAGACCAGCATCGGAATCTGCACCCAGATAGAACCAGTCCTGCTCCAGATACACTTCGTCGTTGTTGTAGACGAAGGCATCCTTGAGCTTGCGACGCGGTTGGCACACAGCCGAGCGGATGATCCACTTCCCCAGCATCTTGGCGCCTTTGTTCCTCACGCGCGACTGGATCTCGTCTACTTGTAGATCGCCATCATCTCGACTTTTGGGTAAGTAGGCTGTCACTGGCGCAGGATAGCCCACGACAGCCGGAGCTGGTGCACCACTGCGAATGGCGTCGTCGTCCATGAGTCCGAGAGCCTGGAGCTGTGGAGCTTCACGTACTTTGGCGCCCAAGACACCTCCCTGCTCCCACGACACGTCTCCGGGCCCCACACTGAGCTGCAGCCAGACCGAGTCTCCGTAACGCAACGAGCCAGCGCTGCGCACGTCCGTTAGATCTAGCAGCGTGAAGATGGCACGGTCCTTGTAGCCCTTGATCTGCGGGATCTGCAGCTTCTCCAGAGACTGCACCCGCACCTGGCCATCTGGACTGCCTACCATCATCAGATGCCCATTGAACAACTCTAGCGCCACGCTGCAGCCGTACGACAAGCGCGTAGCCTGCGAATTGAAGTCGTTACGCAACTTTTCAGCGTCAGAGAGCGGCGGAGCCACCGATGCGGCCCCATTCGTGGCCGGTGGTGGCAGCGTCAACGGCGTGGGTGCTCCTGGCGTCGACGTACTGCCCAGAGAGGCCGCACCCACTCCTTGACACGTCGATGTAGCTCCGGTGGACGTCGGAGGACTCTCTGTAGCTCTAGCACTGCCTCCCAAAGGCGGAGCGGCCAGCAACGGTACGGAAGCGGAGGTTCCCAGAGCATTCAGCCGTCGCATCACTTCAGCCGAGTTGAAGCCGCTGGGTGCGCGTCGACCGGCGACTCCGAGCGGCTTCCGACCAGCCAGCGGCTCACGCACGCGGCCGATGGTCGGCAGCTCCGGCAGACTCACACCGCTCTTGGATAGGCCGGAGGAACCTTTGCGAGGAGTTCTACCGACAGCAAGACCTATGGGTGCTGTGGTACCATCACTTCCGTCTTTGGAACATGCTCGTCCCCTGGCTGTCCGTTCAATCTCGTCGTCTTCACCATTACCGTCGTCCTCGTTACGACCTCCACGTGGCTCCACAAATGCAAAGCTGTCGTTGCTTTCACTGTCAAAGTCATCCGAGGAGATGGAGAAGGCGGAGAGTGGTTGTCCTTCCGACGACGGTGTTCGACGCTCGTGCACCAGCTCCAGATACTGCCAAACGTTGGAAGACCGCCCGAACGCATGCGGTCGTGAACTTGGCGGCGTCGCCGTAGCTGCAGGCATCGCTCTCCTTCCAGACACCGTCCAAGCGTTAGCACTCTGACAAAAGGCAGCGTTCGCCGCCACAGGAGCTGATCGACACTCTAAATGAGGAAGTGCCGGAGTTGTTGAGCTATTGCTATAAGTGTTTTCGCTGTCATTCCATGACCCCAATGCTGCGTCTGAGTCAGTCAAGCGTGTTGTGGCTTGTCCAGTGGCTCAAGCGACGCGTTCAGGGATCCACGGTCGCTGCAAAAGGTCGCTAGCTCGCCAGAACTCCAGGCAGATCTGCAGTCCATTCGAACTCGTTTCGCCGCGACAGGAAGTACGTTCAGGCTGGTCGAAAACGCGATGGACACACAACAAACTGAGGCTCTGCAGTCTCTACGTGACCGCATCCGGTGCGTCAGACTCCACGTTTACAACGTTAGAACTCCTGAACTCTGACGAGTGTGTTCTGCTCTTTAGCCCACGTGTAGCTCTTCTCTTATCTCTGGGCGTCTTGTGTTCTCCACCGTCCACAGTTCCGTCTGCATTCACGACCAAGCGCAATGGGAGGCGTCCTGGAAGGTAGACTCGTGCTCTGCTATTCTACCGCCTCCATCTGCACTCAACTGTTCACAGACGCCAATGTTCGTGTTTGTAGACGGC
Organism: Halophytophthora batemanensis; assembly: GCA_023338225.1. Taxonomy (NCBI): domain Eukaryota; phylum Oomycota; class Peronosporomycetes; order Peronosporales; family Peronosporaceae; genus Halophytophthora; species Halophytophthora batemanensis. Next base: position 43,656 of record JAADYK010000011.1, read on the forward strand.
GCTGAGTGATCCGAGCGTCACTGGGCGGGATCTTGTGCCGCCGGAACTCTTCTTCAAGGCACTAGAAGCCAACAATGTGCTGCTGGGACGCACAGCCTCAAATCTGCTGCTGCTGCGGTTCCAAGAGTCCAGCGGCGTTGTACAGGCCGCAAAATTCCTGCGCTGGATGGCTTTGGGTGCACCCGCCGACCACGCTAACCCGGAGCTGCTCTTCGCGCGACTACCACAGCCGTATCGCCGCATCTACAAGGTGCTGGAGCACGACATCCTGGACGCCGCCTGGACCATTATCTCCACACAGAGCGCGCGCTTCAAAGCCGACAACTTTGCGGCTTCAACGTCAGGTGGTACATCTACCGCACAAACCATACACAGTCCTCGCGCCGGGGAACGCCACCTTAATGACTACGAGGCAGCCAAGAAGCGCTCGTGTCAGCCCACAACTCAGCTCACGCTCACCTCAGCGTCCCAGCGCGTGGTTGGACTGGTGGCTCCCAGCCTTGTGTCTGTAGTCGTCGTTGCACTAGACCATGAGGTACTAGGAGCTGACGACATCTCCAGCGACGTGTCGGCGCCGTCACTGCGCATTTTAAGCGCCGGGCAACTCCAGGACATTGGCGAGGCCTTAATCGCGTTCCCCATACCAGACGAAGACCTACCGGACGTCACGGACCACATCGTGACGCGACGCTCGCACGTCCGCATTCGAGGGTTGAGCACATTGCAGCCCCTTGAAACTGCTGGCTCCAAGCGTGACGAACTCATCACGCCCACGCCATTGTCTGACTCGCCGCCGACGTCTGAGCGCTTTCTGCTGGCGCTGCATCTCCAGCGAACTACCATTACCACGACGGCTGCAAAGACTGGAGACGACTTGGAGTCGGAAGGTATTAAAGAACCTCCGCTGCCTCCAGAGATCACAATGCACGAGTGCGTTACAGTGTACGTGATCGAGACCCAGCTGACTGAACCACGCGCGAAAGAAGAGGATGGCATTCCTCCTAACGAAAGATTGCTACACGCTTCAACTCGCTTGGTCGCTGTGGTCCAGCCACCAAGGGACAACCCAGAAACTTGTATCGCGGCAGTCGCGCTGTCACCGGACGCTGCACTGCTGGCGATCACGTGGACGTCCTCCATGACCATCGACTTGTATCTGCTACCTCGTAGCGACACAACAGACAACGCTAAGGGGGAACAAGCGGTTGAGAAGCCTGCTGACAATGTGAACGACCTCGTGACTCTCTCACCAGCGTTTCGAGTGGACTTGAACGTCGTGTCTGCATCCAGCGTGAAGGTCCATGACGCTCCGATACTGCATTTCCTTGTGACGCCAGCGACAACAGCACCCAAAGAATCCACTGTACGCCAATCACTACCTGTGCATGCGGTGGTTGTGTGCCACGGAGCTAGCGCCCGCAAGTATCTGCTGCCACCCAGTACCGACAACTCCGAATCTCAACTTGTACTGACTCCTGCAAAGACATGGGGACATTTGACGCGCATTTCGAGCTCAGCACTGGACGCTACGACGCAGTTCTTGGCGCTCGGCTTCGATGACGGCACGCTCGCGGTCTGGGACGTGATCCAGGACGTGGATTTCGTTTTCCTCCCGGCTCAGCTCACGGACGAGAGCACACCGACGTCCACATTACGTGGGGAGCCAGGAGTAGCGATCTCTGCTGAGATCAATAGCATCGCGCTCTGTCCTGGCGGCTATCTCGTCGCTCTGGCAGCGGCCCAACAGCGTCTCTTCTTCTACGATGTGCATGAACGTGGTCGACCTGTATTGCTGCGCATGGTGACGCCACCTTCCATGCCGCTAGTGACTCCTACACATCAGTCTTCATCACGATCTGCAGCGCGGGGAGTCTTTATGACGAGACTGGCACTCACCAACACCACAACGGACGTACCTGTGGCGTTAGTAGAGCACTCCAACGGCTTGAGCATGATCTTCGACGTACGCAGCGCCGAGGCGATCGGCAGCTTCGACACCAGAGTTCATGGCTCACCCACAGCTTCTACCACACCTTCGTCGTCGACAGCCTCACTTCCTACAACCTCCGCTTCGTCCACTTCTCTCCTCGAGCAGCAAACGGAGCCACGTGACCCTGCAAGAACTATCGCCGGCAATCTGGAGGCGTTATACGTCGCGATAGACGCCAGGACTTCCCCTGGCGGTGTCAACATGTATACGTGGCCTGATCTACTGCTAGCCTGCGCACCGTCACTCTCGTCTGTCCTACAGCATCGCCAGGAGGAACTGGTACGTTCAACAACACTGTGCTCCCACTCACTATCTTCAGCATACTCACTCCTCTGTGTATCGTAGCAGACCGCCCTCTCCGCTAAGCAGCTCTTCGTCGCCAACAGTGCTGTACCCCCTCCTCCCTCTGTCCATGCGGCGATTTCTCCTTTTGAGTCGCTTGAAAGTTTGCTCCTGAGGATGGCGGGCCTGGCTCCAACGTCTCCTACAGCACAGCAGTCAAAACCCAAGCAGCCAGCCGCTCTGGGAGCGTCTCCTTCGGTTGCAGCGCTGCCTCCAGCCGGCCGAAGCTCTATGACAAGTTTGGCATCGCTCTCCGACCCGCTCGTCAAAGCGCAAGGTCAACGCATCGAGCCCGCGGGTTCCAGTACACTGCAGCAGCCAGTGCTTCCTGATAGTCAAGCTTTCTTTGCGCAGTACTGTCGTGAGGATCTCGACCCGGCGGTCATGGCGGACAGGGAGGCTCGGCTGCATCGCAAGCGTCGAGATCTACTCAAGGCTCTAGCGGCTGGAGGCGCCTGGTAGCTGGTAGCTGGTCAAGTGTCTCGTTGTCAAGTGCCGTACTGCAAGAGTAGAAGCTGACCTGCGCAGCAAAGCAGCACGCCCCAATCGACGCAAGCAGCTAGAGAGCAGCCAGAGCAGAGCATAACCCCGTGACATAATGCACTTACATTCCATTCCGTTGGGTGAACCGAAGGAGAGGAGAGATGCCCTCGTCTAGGCGCCTGGCTGTCCTCTCGTGTCCTCCAGTCCTTCCTTCGTCTTATCTCCTGCAAGATAGTTGGAGCTACTGGGTCACATGCAGTCAAGTCAGTCTTGCACTGGCGAGAGCTCCAGCACGTTCGTACCGAACTTCCAGCACTTGGACGCCTTCAGCGGCCGCGTTGGCACCTTGCGGTAGTGTGCGGCCGCTGAGAATGCGTCCAGCGACGGCAGCGGCGCCACCACCTCTCTCCGGTTGCGCGTACGTCGCTCTCGGTCGCTCTTGCCAGCCAGTTCAGTCACTTTCTCGATCAGGCCACGGTGCTCCAGCTGGCCCAGCGCCGCCGTGACCACCGCCAGTGACACAAGCCCCGCATTGGCCGTCTCACCCGGTTTCTGGGCAGCGTTCACGGCGTCGAAGAGCTCAGAGACGCTGCGGTGGCGACGCAAATCCATGCTGTTGAGCACCAATGCAGCCACGTGGTCCACACTGGCCTGTGGCGGGCTTGTTGCCACTGGCGCCTCCATCTTCGCATCTTCTTGGTCAGCAGATGTCCCTGTATCCATAGTGCTGGCGTCTCGCTTGGAGCTGGAGCGATCACTCCAACCAGCCATCGTAGCAGCAGCAGCGATCGCGGCGGGGGAGACGTACATACTGCTGTGCTTGTACTGGTCGTCGCGGTAGTACGTCGTACCCTCGAGCTCGAAGGAGAGTGTGGATGACTCAGGCGTGTACGCCTTCCGCAGTTGGCCCGTGCTGCCATAGAGCAACTCCGAGTAGCTAAGCTTACCTCGTCGACGAAAGACTTTCCGGTCATGCTTGTTTGGGAAGGTGGGATCTAGTGGTAACGGGACCTGGTCCGCCTCCTCCGGGATGCTGCATTTGGCGTGCAACGGATCCCAGCGGTTCATCGAGCAGTACCACTTGTCCGGCAATGTGGACGACTTGATGTGTTGCGGCAGCTTGCGCCATTTGTTGCACTTTTCGCACTGCGCCCACTCCAGCACCGTCTTCTTGATGCCGCTCGTGTTGACAACGACGCCGCTGCTGCCGCTTCCAGCGCCATGAGATCGCCCCTTGCTCTTGGACGACGATACGTGGCCACCATTGCCACCAGAGCTCTGAGTGCTCGTCGCTGAGCTCTCTGTATTGCGTTCCATGCTGCCACCAACGTTCTCCGCGCTACCACTGGTTGTCGCCGTCTGTGAAGCTCCTGTCCCGGTCCCAGACGAGTGCAAGGGCGTTGAACTTGACTTGGAGCCTTTCCCATGCTTTATTGAGGCCTTTCCAGACGTGTGCGACTCCGTCCCAGAGGCTGACGGTGGATTAGCAGCTCCTGCAGTTAGTAACAGAGGAGCTGTGGGAACCGCATCGCTACTGGAAGACGTCTTGAGCTTCTTTGATGGTCGCGGGTCTTTCTTGGCAGTCTTGAGCAGCATTTCTACCTCGGGCGGGTTAGCCGCGCTGCATTTGGCCAGTTCGGGTGCCCACGTATTGAGGTGACAGTACCAGACCGCCGGCAAGCGGTCAAAGTTGATAGATGCCGGCACGACGCGCCACTTACCGCATTGCGTGCTCTCGCACTGCACCCACTTGGTGTCGCGGTACTTCTCCTTGAGCTGCTTGGAGATCTTGCGCTTCTTGGACGACTTGTCCTTGCTCTTGGACGACTTGGCCGGCTTGTCCTCCGACGTGACCAGATCGCTCACCGACGTTCGAGAAGAGCTTTTCTTCAGCATACCTGAGCCAGAGGAAGAAGAAGACCCTCCACCGTCAGACGCTCCGATGGCAGAAGCGGTGGCGTTGGACGACTTGGCTTTGGTCTTGACCTTGGTCCTGCCCTTTTTGTCGGTCGCTTGTGGCGACGGGATCATCTTGAGCACCTCCTCCGCCACGGCACAAGACGCGTAATCCAGATCCCACGTATTCATGTTGCAGTACCAGCGTTCGGGCATGGCATCCAGATCAAAGTCCTTGGGTACCGTGCGCCACTTCTTGCAGCTGTCGCACTGCACCCACTTGGCCTCATCCTGCTCCACCTCCTCCTTCTTAGCCGCGCGCGCTGCCATCTCGCTGGCGCGCTGGAGACTCGCCGCGGTCTTGGACAGCTTCTTCTTCTTCGGCTTCTTGCCGTGGCCAGAAGATTTGCCTGTGCCTGTTCTTGGTGTGCCCGTGGACATGAGATCCTCTTCTCTGGGCGTACCGCCAGCACCGCTCGCTGGTGTATTCGCACCAACACTGGCGACATTCCAGTGTTTGGAGCTTCCAGACGCAGTGGACCCTCCAGCACCCTCATCATCTCCTTCTTCACCTGCACTGGTAACTTCTCGGTGCGCTTCCACCTCGCTCGTGAAAGCTGCTGTGCTCGTAGTCGCTGTTGTGATTGGGGACGACGGGATCAAGGCACTAACGGACGGAGACGTTGGCACCTTCACCTTGAGCTCAGCATCGTCTTCAAAGCCTGGATTCGTCTCGCGTGTTTGCTTTTTCATCTCCTTTGCGTCTTCTTCTCCATTCTCGCGACTGCCACTGGCCACGTGCGACTTGGAGAACTCGTCGCGCCGACTCTTGTTGTGCTCAGACTTGACGCCACTGTCGTCTCCACTCGGGGAATTCCCAGCACTAACAGACCGTACACTCTTCCCCGAAGCTTCAGGCGACGATGACGCGTCATTCGCCATGGCGCTGGGAGAAATGGCAACAGGAGATGACGACTTGGGTGCCTCCGGTTTGGTCTCCATGTCAGCGTCCTCCTCTGTCTTTTCAGTAGCAGACTGCTCTGCTTTCATTGCGGGGATGTCTGTCCCTGCAGCTGCAGCTTCCTTTGGACTGACTGGCTGGCTGCTAGACAGCTTGATCTGCGTCGACGGACTATTGACAACAACGCTGCTCGACGCGTCCTCATCCTCGTCGTCTTCGTCATCATCGCTCTTCCCCAGAGCTTCCACGAGCCGCTCCTGTATCCGCTTGGAAGCCGTCGCGGGGCTCTCAAAAATCGCATAGGACGACGCCGGCGACCGCGACGCCTCCATCCCCGCCCCTGTTACCACTGGCGTGACGGTCAAATTGACAGCGCGAGCTTCTCGGTTGCTAGAAGGCGTTGACGGACTGTTTGGACCGTTCCTGGTCGACTCAGTTGAAGCTTCTCGTTTGATGCGCTTGTGCTTGCTATCGCTGCCCGCGTCCTCGTCCTTGCCACTGCCTCCGTCGGGCCATTCCCCCAGCGACAGCCGATCCTTGAGCTCTTTGCGCTTTGTTTTCTTTTTCTTCTTTTTCTTCTTCTTCTTGTCACGCTTGTCGCGCTTCTCTCGCTTGCGACTGGCGCTTGTGCTCGTGGCGCTCACGGCTGAGGCCTCCGACATGGCTTCGTCCTCGTTCTCCGCCTCGCGCTTCACATTCCTCACGGCCTCCGTCTCCAGCGAGCCTTCTGCACTGCTAGTAGTGGTTGCAGCCTTCTGCTCGCCGTTCGGAGTGGTAGCAGCCGGCTTCTTGTCTTGAGCAGCCTCAGTCGCGTGCTTGGGACAGATGATGAGCTTGGACGTGATCTGACGCACGCAATTGGTCGGCAAACAGCTCGCGTGGTAGGCCACTGGGCAGCGCATGCAGCGCACGGCCTCCTTCTGCGCGCCAGACTGTCCGCAACCCGCGCACGTGTGAAGCTACAGTCAAACACGCACACAGAGAAACACACAACAACAGCAATGACACGGCGTCAGTGTCAGTGTCCGCGTTGGTTTCGTCGCCTGTAACCCGCGCTGAAGTATTGACAGGGCTAGCAATAGACGTACCGGGCAGATAAAGTGCGTGCCAGCAATGGCGATGCGTGCCAGCGGGAACTGAGTGATGCAGTCCTGGTGAAAGAACTTGCCGCAGGACAACGCACGACACTTGCGCACAGGACGCTTGTCACCGTCAGCCACGCTGGCCTCGTCCTCGCCGGCCAGTAGCTCCACACCTACGCGCTTGCAGTGGAAGCAGGCGTGCGTCTTCGAGCGGCAACTCGGACAGAGCCACGGCCCGTCGCCGGTCGTGTCGCCGTCCGCGGCGGTCGGGAGGCAGCGCCGATGGAAGGCTGAGATGCACGGCCCCGCACATACCAGCAGCTCGCCCTCCTGCTCACACTTTACACAAATGTGCTCGCCCTGTGTCTATACACAATACACAGAGATCCGTGCGCGTCAGCTCGTCGCGTTCGAGCCGCACCAAGACACAGCTCTGCCTCCACACGCACCTTGGCACGATCGTCGGCCTTGTCCCCTGCAGTATCCGGCGCTTTAACTTTGGCATTGGACTCAGGGACCTTGGCGCGCGGCGGCTCGCGGCGACGCGCGCGCGCCTCCTCCTGGCGGCGCTGGTCTGCCTGGAGCTGCTGGCGCAGCTTCTTGCGGCGGCGCTGGTCCAGCGGCATGGGGATGAGTACCGAGTCGGAGCTGGAGCTGGAGCTGCTGTCCGAGCTGGCCTCCATGCTGGCCGTCTGCCTGCCTGCTGGCCTGCCCTGCCTGCGCTTCCCTCCGTCCTGCGAGCGCTTCTTCCTGCGCTTGGCCGGCCGCCTCTCGAGTTGGTTTCGCCCTCTGCTGATCTCTGATGGAGAGCGCGGAGAAACCTGTCTAGCATCACCAACCTCGCATACAGCATATCAGAGATAGCCCTTTTGAGCTGTCGATTCGCAAAGATCCTCCATTTGTTGGCGAATGACGAACCGCATTTGCTAAAAGCACTGCTTCATTCCAGCTAATCTAGGGAAGTTCTGGCGCTAATGTACTATGATGTAGGATTCACAGATTCCGTACGTATGATTGGGAGATAATGATAACTCCTATTCATCGGAGTTCCAGTGGGCAAAACAGACAAGCTAGACTCGGATTGGCCAGATCTCGGCTGCTTCAATCGGATGTAGCCATGTCTATTTGCAGCAACCGCTTGCCACGCGAAGCTTTCTCCCTCGGGGGAGCCGACCTCGTCCTACTCGGCCACTCCAATGCCAGTCGTGAAGCCGCAGCCAACAATTCGCGCGCCTCTGAATCTGCCTCCAACAGCAGCGTCCAGCCGCGTCTTGCAGCCATGCTCGGGTGTCTCCGGCCGCAAAAGTCAGTACGGGGCCAAACCGTGCTGATCACGGGCGCCGCTATGGGCATCGGCCGGCTCTTGGCGCTGCGCTTTGCAGCCTTGGGTGCCATCGTAGTCATCTGGGACGTAGACGACAGCAACGGACAGCGCGTGGTGAGCGAGATCACCGCTACTGCGGGCGAAGCACACTTCTTCCACGTGGATGTGTCCAATCGCGCTCAAGTGCACGATGCCGGACAACAAGTGCTGCAACAGTTGGGCGCCGTGGATATCCTAGTCAACAACGCTGGCATCGTGTCCGGCAAGCCGCTGCTGGAGACTTCGGACGCTATGATCGAGCGTACGATGGCCGTGAACGCTACAGCGCACCTGTGGACCATCCGCACCTTCCTGCCCACGATGCTGACGCGCAACCGTGGCCACATCGTGTGCATATCCAGCGCTGCAGGCCTCTTTGGCTTCCCCAACATGGTGGACTACGGCGCCAGCAAGTTTGCCACCGTGGGGATCATGCACAGTCTGCGGCAGGAGCTGCAGGCTCTAAACAAACGCAGCATCCACCTCACTCTAGTATGCCCGTCCTTCACCAAGACGGGCATGTTTGAAGGCGTCAAGGTGCCCATGTTCACGCGCTGGCTGTCACCAGGCTACACTGCCGACCAGATTGTCGCGGCCGTGCGGCGCAACCAGTGGCGGCTACTCATGCCCAGCCTGCTGCTGCTACTGGAGCTGCTGGTGGCGCTCACGCCGCTCTGGGTCTACGATGCCATGATGCGCGCCACACGCACCACCGACGCCATGAAGAGCTTCCGCCAGACGCGCGTGCACCCGGTGGCCACCGCCGCCGACGAGGGCTTCACCGACATGCGGCTGGAGCCTGGGGGTGGAACAGATGCAAATGTATGACTGGCCATTGACCACGTCAGGTTCTTGCACTCAACGGGAGGTCATCCCTCCTTGCTCCTTATCATGCGCCTTTGTCGCTGCACTTCAACTTGGTTTCAGACTGGGGGGTCCTCTTATCAGCACGTCGCCCCTCCCACTCCATCACTGTTTGTGGCAGACAGACGCGGCCATAATCCCAGCACATCGAGACGAGGGAGAAGGCAGCGAAGCAAGACAGGCAGACAGACAATCGGATCGGCAGCATGGGGCTCTTGGACTGGCTGTGGCCGCAGAAGTCGGTGGCAGGCGCCGTGGTGGTGATCACGGGCGGTGCCATGGGGCTGGGTCGGCTGCTGGCGCTGCGCTTCGCCGCGCTGGGCGCCGTGGTGGTCATCTGGGACCTGCACGCGACGCTGGGCGCCGAGCTGGTGCGCGAGATCGAGGCGCTCGGCGGCCGCGCGCGCTTCTACGAGGTGGACGTGACGAACCGCGAGCAGGTGTACGCCACAGCGGCGCAAGTGCAGCAGGAGCTGGGCGACGTGGACATCCTCGTGAACAACGCCGGCGTAGTGGGCGGAAAGCCGCTGCTGGAGGCCTCCGACGCCATGATCGAACGCACGCTGGCTGTAAACACCACGGCGCACTTCTGGACCATCCGCGCCTTCCTGCCGGCCATGGCCAAGCGCAACAGCGGCCACTTGGTGAGCGTGGCCAGCGCCGCCGGGATCTTCGGCTCGCCCGGCATGGTGGACTACGGCGCCAGCAAGTTCGCGGCGCTGGGGCTGTTGCTCAGTCTACGGCAGGAGCTGCAGGCTGCAGGGCTTAGTGGCGTGCATACAACTGTGGTCTGTCCGGGGTTCATCAAGACGGGCATGTTTGAAGGCGTGCGGCCGCCGCCGTTCACGCCGTGGCTCACCCCGGAACGGGTGGCCGAAGCGATCGTCAAGGCTGTGCGCCGCAACCAGTGGCGCGTGCTGCTGCCGCCAATTCTGCGCGTGATGGAGGCGGTGGCGGCGATCTTCCCCATGTGGTTCGTGGACTGGTTCGTGCGCATTACCAAGACCTCGCAGGCCATGCGCGCCTTCCGCCAGACGCGCTCGCACTCGCTCAAGCAGGACGGAGCGCCGTGACTCGCACCCAGCTTGTGCAGGATGGGATACCTACTCGAAATGCAGCCAGCAGACGCACGAAGTGACGTTTCCCAGTAAAAACGCAATTTAGTCGAAATCCCCCCATCTCGCTTTTCATCTCCCGCGGAAAATCAGGGCGGAAGAGGCGAAGAGCTCACCAGCACGCCCAGCTCCAGTTCTCCAGTTCCCTCACGCGCTCCTTCCGCTCTGTCGCCGCGTAGCCAGCATGGAGACGTCGCTGTCCCCCGTGGCGCTAGACAGCCCGCGCGCTCCATCTCTCAAGTCCCCGTCCGCCTTGGAGCTCGTGGAGGTCGAGGTGCCTCCCGGCCCGCTGGGCATCATGCTGGATGGCGACGAGCTGGACCGCCCCGTGCTGGAGGGCTTCGCCTCCGTCTCCACGGAGGACCAAGAGCCTGGCGCGGTGGAACTTAGCGGCCGCGTACCTCCCGGGAGTGTGCTGGCTGGCGTCAACGAGTACGACTTTGCCGACTCGCGCATGCCGTTCGCCGAGGTGGGCAACGTCTTGCGAGATACCAGCCACCTGCCACGCACGCTGCGCTTCCTCGTACCGCAGTCGCTGCTGCAGTCATCGACTGGTGACGTCAGCGACAACAACAGCGACCAGATTCCGACGCCCACACAACCAGAGCGTCGGCTCTCAACGGAATATGCGGAGCAGCGCAAACTCCCGCCAATGGAGTCAGAATCCGAGTACGACTCGGATCCAGACGACGCGCTGGCTTCGGACGAAGAGTATGTGGAAGAAAGCGCCTCGGACGTTGAATCCGACTCGGTCGAGGCAAGTTTCAAGCACGAACCTTCCTCCAGAGACTCTTTCCAAGAGATCCAGGAAGCCGAAGCCGAAGCCGAAGCCGAAGCCGAAGCCGAAGCCGAAGCCATCGCCAGCACGACGACAACCGCCATGACAGGCCCACAGTCACCCCTAGCGACGCCCCCGCCCAGTAGTGCCAGTCCAGAGCAAGCAGCACGGTCAACGCTCTCTCCAATGGGCTCTTCGACCACCATCGCCAGCAAACTCATGGCCGCAACGCCACAACCTGAAGACGACTTCGACGACGAAACCGAGTTCGTGACGGCCGAAGCACCTCCAGGACCCCTCGGACTCAATCTGGACGGCGGCGTTCTCGACTGCGCAGTGGTTATAGGCTTTGCCAAGCTGCGAGACGGCTCTCGAGGCGTGCTGGAGAGCCACGGCGGGATCGTTCCAGGCTCAGTTCTCGTGCGCGTGAACGGGGAAGACGTCTCCCACGCCACTCTGGAGGACATTCGGGAGAAACTGGCAGCGCTGAGCCAACAGACACGCACACTAGTCTTCCGTCTGCCGTCCCAGCAGCAACAGGAACAGGAACAACGTTCAAGTGCTCTACGAGCCACAGGACTGCACCGTGCGCCGACACTCCCGCCGTTTGAAGAAGACTTGACTCGTCGCCGCCAAATGGAGTTGGCACTGATCATGCGCTTTGACAAGACGACACTACAGCGACGTGAGTGCTGGCTCTGCATTGACGCACAGTGGATGGCTCGCTGGGTGGCCTTTGTAGCTCGCGATGGACCTTTGCCTGGCCCCATTTCCAATGAAACGCTGCTGCAGCCAGAGTGGCGTGAGATGCTGGCCCCTGACGCGCCTGGCCGACCTGATACAGCGCGTCCAGGACTGCAACTCATGAAGGACTATCGCGTGGTGGCGCCCATGGTGTGGTGTCTCTTTGCCGAGCTGCACGGACTGGGTGAGGCGCCTCTACTGCCACGCTATTTGATGGACATCTACGCGGAGCCACTGAGCGGCAAGGAGATCGCTGCCATGCTGGAGGTGCCGCGTCCTAAGGCCATGGCATTGGCCAACGAACTGCGGGACAAGTGTCTCGTGCGGCCCAGCGACTTCAGCTGAGGACGACGCCCCTCTATCTGTGCATATACATTCTCAACTCTTCACTGGAACTGACAGTGTTCTAGTCACTGCAGAGCGATGAATGCACTGGTGTTTGGCTCCCCCGGCTCTTATACTTATGGCTCCATCTTGCTGGCTATCCCGACTCGGCGGTTAATGCTCATGAGGGCCGCTTCGTCTAGGAGGTCATTCCTTCTTCTCCTCGTTCGCGTCGTTTTGAGTCGCAGAAGACGCTGACGAGCCGTATATGCGGGCGTATCGCTGGCGTAGCTCTTCACGTCGGCGTTCCGCCTCCGTCTGCGGTGCCGGCGGGATCACACTCTCCACAGGTTGCGAAACTGACGCGCTCTCCGCCGCAGCAGTTGGCACCGGGCACTTGTCCTCCAGCTCTTCTTGGGTGTCCTCCACCCCAGAAACAGCACTTGGACCTAGACCTGCACCTGGAACTGGGGCTAAAGTAGGAGCAGAAGCTGGAGCTGGAGCAGAAGCTGGAGCTGGAGCAGAAGCTGGAGCTGGAGATGGGGCTTGTCGGGCTTGTTGGGGCACGCCGAACTGGGCTCCGGTGGCCTGCAGCAAGGCCAGTTGGGCCTGCAGCAGCTCGATCTGTCTCTGGACGGCTTCTGGGTCCATGGCTGGCTGCTGGCCGTGTGGCATCCCAAAAGGAGGCATCATGCCATACGCACCAGGCATGCCAAAGCCGAAAGGCGCTCCCATGCCCGACCCAAACATCATGGGCGGCATGTACCCGTGCGGCGCGTAACCTGGCGCAAACGCCGCTCCAGCGGCGCCTTGAGCCTGTGCTGGAGCTGCTGGAGGCGCTACGGGGTTCGCTGGCGCCGCAGCTCGACCGAATGGCGCTCCGAAGCGGAATCCCGGTACTTCCGGCTGTTGTGGCGCGTCTCCAGCTGCTGGGACCGCAGGCGGAGCTGCAGGAGCATCCGGAGCGGGAGCAGCAGGCTCTGGCACTGTGGCAGGACGTCGCGGGCCCGTGGGGATCGTGGAACGACACGTGGGGCAGGTCTGTTGACGCTGGACCCACATCTTGAGGCAGTCGATGTGGAAAATATGCGAGCACGGCAGCTTCTTACAGGCTTCAGGTGCCATTTCTTCGCGGCAAATGATGCAGGTACGGTCCGTCTCCTGAAGCTCTTCTTCGGTGGGCGTCGGGAAACGCTCGTTGAGATTGGCTGTGATCTTGCGGTAGCGGAAGTACGAGGCCACGCGTCGCTGTAGGTTCTTGATGGACACCCAGAGGTCCCGCACAATGTGCAGCGGCATGCCGTAGTACGTGAAGATGAGCAGGAAGAAGACGAGGTAGACGAGCAGCTTGGTGATCTCCGAGACCAGCTCCAGGTAGAAGAGGTACGTGAACTTGTTGGTCCAGGCGCCGTCCATACGAGAGTCCACCACATAGAGCACGTAGCGCAGGAAAGTGGCAGCCAGCGTCACCAGCAGGATCAGGAACTCAAAGCCGAACAAGATGTACACGGATGGCCCCAGTTCCGTCACTTTCAAGGCGCAGAACACCACGAACCCCGTGTCTACAGCCGCCAGCACCGACATGAGCCCCGTGAGTCGGATGTGGGTGAGGCGTGAGATAAAGTCCGTCTGCTCAATCTGCGTAGATAGAGAAACAGATAAAGACACAGAGGTGAGTGGGTGGGTTGAGTGGGGTCTGGGAGACGCTGGAGGACACCTACGAACTCTATCCGCGCTTGCGAGAGCCAGTGGAAGATCTTGAGGAAGACCAGCGCCGTGAAGAGCACCACGACGTGGAAATTGATCTCGTCGCGGAAGATGGTCAGTGCCAGACACGTCTCCGTGATGGCGTAGCGAACGTTCTCCTGCAGAAGCTGCAGTGCCCATGTACACAGAGAGACCTGTCAGAGTGTCGTAGAGATGGCAGTCGTGCGCCGAAGCAAGAGAGCGCCGCGTACCTCCACTTCGGCGTCGCGCAGACTCCCGAGGAAGAGCGACTTGAGCATGCGACCGAAGAGTATGGTGAGCACCAGGCCGGTATTGCCCAGCACCACCACGCTGATCTTGGACGTGACCAGGTAGATGACGGCCGGGTAGAACTGCTGTCGCGTGACGTACGTGTACCAGAGCAGCCCCGCGCACGCCAGCAGACTCGCGCTTGAGTACATCCAGAACTTGACCATCCTGCGCGCGCGGTCGGGCAGACGCAGACGCAGAAGGAGGCGGAGGCAGGGGGAAGGCACCCAAGAGCTCAGCCAGCGCTTCTCTACTTGCGCTCGCCCCGGGTTTGGCTCTCGGCGTATGTATGCTGCACGTGGCAGAAGTGGAAGTCGCTCGAAAGGACAAAGTGTAGGGGTGACACTCCTTCTGATGATTTGTTCTGGCAGGGGGCGGGCGATACTTGCGTCCAGTAAGAACTGCCCATATAGCGCACTTTTCAACCATTTCGTCAGTTTGCACTGGACGCAGGCGAATTGCGGCTCAAAGTGATGTAAGTCCAATGCCATCATATCGGTGACCTAGGAAAAGTAAAAACACCTGCCAATCGATATGATTTCCCCACCCCTTATCGGGACTTGGTTGGTACGACCACTTTTCCCCAGATTTACTCAAATTCTTACGGAGTTGGATGCGTTTAGATACTTTACGTTACGATCGCCGCGCTACGACTGCGACGCAGGTGGCACTGCGAGCACCTGGAGCAGCTTCTGCATGACGTCTGCACGCTCCTGCTGGGCGCGCGCCTGGCGCTCCAACAGCGCCGATTGCTTCTCCAGCGCGCTCAGGATCTCGTCTGCACGAGCCAGCTCTTCACTGCCACTTCCACCACAGACAGCCTTGGAAAGCTCCGCGTTGGAATGCTCCGCGCTGTGCCGCCGCCGCCATACTTTCTGCTTCTTTGTCGGGGTGCCACAGGTAGTCGTATGCAGTACATCTACAGACGTCGCGGCAGTGCCTGCTTCCAGTCCCGCCTGCCCAGGCGATGCATCCTGGCCAAAGTGCTTGGCCAGCAGCTCCAGAAGCGGAGGGTCTGGACGCGACTCGCCAGCGCTAACGCTAGCACAGTGGGCCTGCCACTGTCCATGCAAAAAGGCGAACTGCACGTGCCAAGCGAGACAAAATGCAATACAAGTGAGCACAAAGGGCAGCAGACAGCTGCGAACTCCAGCAACCAGCGCCTCATACCTGCGTCATGCACTGCCGCGCGTCCACCGCCACGCCCGAGGCGCGCAGGCGTGCTGCCAGCCGCTCCCACGCCGCTTGCACTTGCGCCGCCGTCTCTGCACCTTCAAACTGCTGCTTCATGGCGCGGAGCCGCAGTAGAAGTACTTGGCGACTCGCCGCCGGCGGCCAGCGCCAGCCTGCGGCCGCCGCGCGCTTCGGCCGCTGCGGCCACGCCGCCTCCAGCTCTGCCAGCGCGCCTCTCCCCACTCCCTCACGCTTCTCACCCTGCGCACTGCCCGAGAGCGAGAGCGGCAAAGACGCCGACGCGTCGACGGCCGGTATCTCGGCCGGCTCCGCAGCGACGCTGGCTCCGACCGCGCGCCCTGTCTGCGCCGTGTCGTCGGCCGCGAGCTCCTGCGAATCCGAGCGTTGCATCCGCTTGGCGCTCCCCTCCGCGCCAGAGCTTTTCCGCCGCGCGTCTGCTTCCGCCGCCCCCACGCCACTTGCAGGCGCTTGCAGGCGCTTGCAGGCGCTTGCTGTCGCTTGGGTCGGATGTTCCAGTGCGCGCGACTGGATATTGGGCCTGGCTTTGGTTTCACTAAGTTACGCTGGAAACTTTGTCGAGATGTCGCAGGGTCGTGTGGCCCACACACACATAGGGCGGACCAGAAGGTGGGTACGAAAAAACACGAGACACGACGCTCCTCTTTTCAGTGCGCGGCATCTATAGAGCTCTCCCATTGGATCGATGGCCGCGCATAGAACTCAGTACCCTCCTCCGCCTTTGTCACCCTCGCTCGCATTTTGGCTTTGTCTCCCACGCCCAAGCAGCAGCAGGTCGAGTCAGAAGGAAGCAAGCAGGGGAGATGGCGACGCCCGACCGCAGCGCCTGGAAGCGCGTGGACGTGCGCGTACCCGCTGGCCCACTAGGCCTGGTGGTGAGCAAGAGTCCCACGGGCGAGGGCCACGTGGTGGTGGACGGCTTCCGTCCCGTGGGCGGTGCGGGCAAGGCCGGCGCGCTGGAGATGCAGGGCGAGATCGGCTACAAGAGTCTCTTGTTGGGCGTGAACGAGCACGACTTCACGGACGCCAGCGCCAGCTGGAGCTTCGAGAAGATTCGTGAGATCCTCGTGGACACCAGCGGCGCCGAGCGCGTCGTGCGCTTCCTGGTGCCGCCTCCGCCGCCTGCCGTAGCTTTCGGTGCTGCTGGAGACGGCCAGAAGAAGCGCTTTGCTGACGAGTACACGCTCGGCAAGGAGTTGGGCGCCGGTACCTTCTCGGTAGTACGTGAAGCCACCCGCAAGACTACGGGCGAGCGCTTCGCCATCAAGTGCATCAAGCGTAAGGAGCTGTCCGCCGACGACCTGGAAGCGCTCGTGGCGGAAGTGAAGATCCTGCGTGAGATGCAGCACCCGCACATTGTGAAGCTCTTTGACGTGTTCCAGGAAGAGCGCTACTTCTTCCTTGTGACCGAGTACATGGCTGGTGGGGAGCTCTTTGAGCGGATCGTTAAGAAGAACTTCTACTCGGAGCGCGAAGCCCGTGACCTGGTCAAAGTGTTGCTGGAGACCATTGCCTTCTGCCACGACGCCGACGTGGTGCACCGCGACCTGAAGCCCGAGAACCTGCTGCTTTCCAGTCGAGAGGATGATGCCGACATCAAACTGGCGGACTTTGGCTTTGCCAAGAAGGCGGAAGTAGGCATGGACGGGTTGGTCACGGCCTGTGGTACCCCAGGCTACGTGGCGCCCGAGATCCTGCAGTCCAAGCCGTACGGGAAGGAGGTGGACATCTGGAGCATTGGCGTCATCACGTACATCCTGCTGTGCGGCTATCCACCTTTCCACCACGACAACCAGAGCATGCTCTTCCGACTGATTAAGGCTGGACGCTATGAGTTCGACTCGCCGTATTGGGACGACGTGTCGTCGGAAGCCAAGGACCTCATCTCACAGATGCTGGTACTGGATCCCTCAAAGCGTGGCACGGCGCGCCAGCTGCTGCAGCACCCGTGGATCGCTGGCGATGCCGTGAAGGACGTGCAGCTCACGACGGCTCTGCAGGAGCTGCGCAAGTTCAACGCGCGCCGGAAGTTCCGCGCCGCCGTGAGCACCGTCAAGGCCACCATTTCGCTCACCAAGTCGCTTACGCTGGGCGCCAGTCCACGCAGTAAGAGCAGCGACGACGAGAGCGACAAGGACAAGGCTACTTCGCCTGCTGCGAAGGCCAACACGACTGCGACTGCGACTGCGACACAGAGCGACCTGATGCCGCCGCCAGCACCCTCGACATCGCAATAAGTAGATAGGATGTCCGCCAGCACGCGAAAGAGCGGCGAGAGAAGGCGAGCGAGCACACAGAGAGGGGAGACCGAGCGAGCAAGAGCGCAAGCGACGTCGACAGCTCGACACGGAGACAGGTTTGACGAGGCTCTGTTCTGCTAATTGACGGATTTCTTGGTCGTAGATGCGCAGGACGGAGCTGCTAGCGTGACTTCAAGAGGGTGTACACAGGGATCTCTGGCCAGACTGCCAGGACCGCCACGGGATTGAATACAGGATACACGTTTACCACAAACGCGGGGTCTCTGGCCGACGGGCTGGCCAACTGACTGCTACTGCGCCAGAAACACGAACAGGAGTGGCTATTTGCAGGTCGCGCGGCTCAGAGCGTTGGGTTCAAGCGACGTCTCCGGCCTCAGAAGGCAGCGCCGCGGCTCAGAACGGCAGGCAAGAGTAGTGGTAGCATGAAAACCGACGGCGTGGCGTGGCGCCTCTCTGCTTGGTTCAGTCGCTTTGACAGTCCAGCGTGGCTTGGACGAGCGCTGGGTTCATTCTTCCAGCGAGCACGAACAAGTCAAGCGTGGCGAAACCGGCTGCAGTCGTCAGAACCGGTCACTCCATTAGTCCGACGCTTGCACTGCAACCACCGCTTTGACGCTTCAACCCGTCAGCGAGCCTTCTAGCAGCTCAAGCAGCAGGTTCCAGCGATCAACTGCCAACCACTTCGCCAGACGCTTCATTGAGCGCACACGCCACGATGCTCTCCATGTTCTCGTCCCGCAGCTCGTCGCAGAGTAGCTTACTGCAGCCAGAGACGCCCAGAAGCCCCATAGGAGACTTCGCCCAGAGCAGCAGCCCCGTAAAGCCTGACCGCATCGTGATCGCTGGGATGGATATCACCGCGTGGCAAGTCGTGGAAGTGACTGTGCCGGCCGGGCCGCTGGGCATCTTGCTGGACGGCAGCTGTGTAGACGCGGCAGTACTGGACGATTTCTCCCCTGTGACTCGCAGTGGCACCCCCGGCGCTGTGGAGGCCAGCGGTCTGGTCCCACACGGCAGCGTCCTCGTCGCCATGGACAGTGTCGACTTTCTATCGGAGCCACGCAAGACTCTCGCGGAGATCGGCTCGGTGCTGCGGGAGTCGGCGCATCTCAAACGTTGTCTGCGCTTCAAGGTGCCTTCTCCCGAGAGCAAGAAGCTGCTGAACCTGCAGTCTTCCGTGGAGGAGACCCCTCAAGACGACACTTCCAAGCTGATTCTGGGCCCGACGAGTAGCTCCACGTCGTTGGTAGAGGATAGCGAAGGCGAGAAAGCAGCGCCACCGTCTGGCGAATGGACCAGCAGAATGTGGAGCGGATTGCGTGCAGCCACGTTGCTGGTGTCTCCTCCATCTCGATCGGCAGTACCGCAGCCAGCTCCAACACCAGAGCCAGCGCCAGCGCCAGCTCCAGCGCCGGCTCCAGCGCCGGCTCCAGTACTCGATTCTGACGCAGCGATGGTGTCACTGAGAGCCTCGACGCTCAGTAGCTCCTCGTCCTTTGTGCGTGTGACAGGCATGGAGGACCAACCGATGGAGGCTTCTCCCTTTGTGCCAGGCGACTCGGACAAACTCGTGACGGTGGAAGTGCCTGCAGGACCCCTCGGACTGAACTTGGATGGTGGTGTTACTGACCACGCGGTGGTCACCGGCTTCGTCCCGCTTCCAGACGGATCCAGTGGAGCACTCGAGACTCACGGAGGAGTGACGGCAGGCGCAGTACTCGTGGAGATCAACGGCGATGACGTGTCAAAGCTGTCACTCTCGGCCATCCGTGAACGACTGGGGGCCACCAGTGGAGTCCCACGCCGTCTGGGCTTCCTTCTGCCTCCCCCGCTGATTTCCAGAAGCAAGAAACCACTCCACAGAACCATCTCCACGGCGAGTACAAAACGACTGGGTCTCTCGGTGTCATCTAGCGCCTCCTTCTTGGAGAATGTCGACCTGCGCCGTCGACTGGAGCTCCAGCTGGTCCTCAAGTTCGACCGCTCCGAGCTCAAGTTCAAGGAGTGCTGGTTCATCATTGAGTCCGGCTGGATGAAGCGCTGGGCAGACTTTGTCGGCTGTGGGGGCCCCGAACCGGGTCCGATCTCCAATCACGTGCTACTGCAGCCAGACTGGGAGGCGCACTTGTCGGGGGATTCTCCTGGACGTGCTGACGTCGTGCGTGCGGGGCTGGAGATCACCAAGGACTACCGCTGTGTGACACCCATGATCTGGAGTTTGCTATCGGCGCTACACGGCTCCGGAGAGGCCCCAACGCTGGCCAGATACGTGCTGGATATCAACTCAGAGACGGTGGTGCAGCTGGAGGTGCAGCAAGTGCTGCAGGAGCCGCAGCCGCAGGCCATTGCACTAGCCAACAAGCTCCGCGAGAAGTGCGAGGTGCGAGAGGAACTCAGCGAGTGACAATGAGCGCAGATGACTACGCGAACGAGCAGGAGGATGTAGATGCACACATTTTGCCATACAACTAGAGCCAAGAAGGCGTAAGTGAAGAAATTTATATACATGTAGATTGGTAGACAACGGAGGCAGTTTAGAGGAACGAGAGCGGCTTGGAATTTGCGCGTGTACTCTTCCCTTATGAGGCCTTCAGAAGCTCAGTGCGAATGAGAAGGGTGCACAAAGCTATCAGTGGACTGAGACGGACGTCATCCCGGTTATCAGATTCTGCTTGGTCAGCAAAAGCACAGCCAGTGATTAACCCAGCACGGCATATCCTCGGATTGATGGCTGCACGAGTTGGGCTCACTTGCCGGTACATGTGCCACCAGGCTGTCCCCGGTCGCGGACAAGTTCACTTGCGAGATACTGTGGTCGCACACAGGAGTTGGAATAAGCTAGGGGGCTCTCTTGCGGTCGACTGTAGTGATGCTCAAGCACACCGCCTTGGAGCCCGTGCAGTCATGTCTTGCTTGAACAACGAGACCATCACACTGAAAGGAAGGCTGAGAAGCAGAGGAATAACTTAGATTTCTTCGCATGTCCTGGCAACGTGCAGTTGTCGTGCAGGTCCCTTTCCAAGCTGCCACCCAGCCCCAGCCTCTCTAGAACTGAAAGTGGCCGATGACCGGGTAGTGATCCGAGAGATCGACTAGGACTTCATCGTCTGTACCGAGCGGTGGAGCCCAATCGCTCGCAGCCTTGAGTTGCACAATGGACGTGGATGACGTGATGGGCTGGCGATGGTGGCGGTCCACCATGACGTAGTCCAGACGTTCCGTCACGCCGCCAGAGCTCGGGCCGTCCACGGCGAGTGTGTTCGTGAGTGGGTCAAAGCTGAACACAGGCGACTCGGCCGCTAAAGCCGGCTCGTGGGCATTCAGCAGCTCCAGCATGGACGTGTACTGTCCGCCCAAGGCTTGCGCTCCCTCTGCGTGCTTGTTGACGTTCATATCACCAGCAAAGATCACCGGATCTTCCTTGGGGAGATTCAGTGAGTCGATGAACTCGCGCACCAACATGAGCTGGCACTTGCGTGTGGTTCTAGCCACTGGGGTCTCCCACGCCTGGAGGTGCGTACCCACCACGTGCACAGTCTGTGTGGTAGGCGAGTACGTATCAACGCTGGCCTCCGCTTCTGCGTTGCCTGCCACAGGTACACGCACCTGGAAGTACACGACGCCTTTGTCCGCCATGCGGTCATCACCTGAGGCGACACTCCCGAACGTGGCCTCGTCAAACCCGCTCACAGGGAACTTGCTCATGGCGAAGCAGCCGCCGTCGATGGCTTTCTTGGAGCCCAACAGCGACGCTCCAGCACCGACGACCTTGGTCTCGTAGACAAAGCCCTGAGTCTTCATCCCTGTCACTAGTTTCTCGCGTGTTGAGGCGCAGAAGGCTTCACAGAAGACCACCACATCCACATCTAGTGATGCCAGACAGCGTGGGATGGCCGACGCGCGTTGAGCCGCCCAAGGCGACAGTTTACCGTTGAAGGACGACACGATACTGGGCAACAGCCACACGTTGTAGACCATGACACGCAGTTTGAAGGGCGCTTTCTGCGGCACAGTGCGAGGCAACATCGTCTGCGAAGTCTGCGCTACCGACTCCTTTGACACAGCAGACGTCAGCTTTGTGGACGTCTCTGGACACTTCACAGCGTCGTGAGCGTCGTCCAGGAGTCCCAACTGAAACACAGCGGGGGAGCGACGTGTGGCCGTGAGGAACTCACCCTGGACGCCCAGGAACTGTCCGGCCCAGTCCCCGTCCACCAGTTGAACGTATACTTGACTGCCGCAGCGTAGAGGCCCCGAGCGGCCGTAAGGTGACACAAAACGTAGGGTGGTCTTGCACGAGTCAGCTCCTGCTGCCATTGCGTGGCCGCGCTTGGAATTAGGCGGCGCCACCACACGCACCGACTTGCGGACACTATGGCAGTAGAGGTGGACGGCGTCTCCAAAGCGAGCCACACGTCGAGGGCCAGAGAACTGCTCAGCGTTCTCTAGGACGAACTGCGTGCCTGTAGCATGAGCGTTGGACGCCAGCGACTTGGCTAGGGTCAGATATGACGCCTTGTTGAGCTGGTACTTACCCACGCCGCCGCCTAGTGCTCCGAGCGCCAGCACAGCCGACAAGGGGCCTGTAAGTGCCACCCCAGCCACTCCAGCAGCCACGGCCACTGCCTTCTGGGAGCCGGAGAGAGCACTACGCTTGGTCAGTCCTACTGCCAGTCCGCCTAGCGCTGTGAGCGCCACAGAGCCGCCAAAATGAACACTTCTGGAGCAGCGAGACGGCGGAGCGGACGGTGGAGGCACCCCTGAAGGAAGCGGACGAGGGAGCTCGTCTACACCACGACTGCTGTCTGAGAGACTGTCGCTGGTGCTGGTGCTAGTGGTGCTGCTGCTGCGCTCCGCTTGGCGCGTCATGGCCTGCGTCTTGGCATCCAGAAGACCGTGGGCTTGTGTGTCCGCTTCAGCTTCCAGCTCAGTGCTATCGCTGGACGCCGGTCGTGGCGTCACGAAGGACCGGAAGGCGGCCGACGCATGCACGCGCTCGATCTCCAGCAATTTGTGCAGATAGCCGTTGAGCTGGCGTCGCAGCTTCTCTGCGGCCGCAGCACGGTGTGTGGGCGCTCTGAAGGCGTCCCAAGCGCGTCGGGACGGCTGCGGGAGCTGGATTCGACGCGCGTGGAGCTCGGGACGGAAGGCGGTCTCTAGAGCCGAGTGGAAGCGCTGGAAGTCGGCGAAGGAGCGCTGCACTAGCCACCGCGTGCGTGTGCGCGGGAAGCGCAGCGAGATCTCGTAGCTCCAGCTGTCGCTCCCGGCAGCAAGCGACGCGCGGGTCACGCCCACATCAGCGTCCTCCGCGAGCCAAGACACGTGCTTGTCGCCGGGTGTCAGCGAACGGCGGCGCGGACCGCTACCGTCCAGCGCCGCTTGCGAGCACGCACTGGTTTGCTGTATGGACAGACAGTAGAACCAAGAGGCGTGAGTTGGCAGCGGTGGCAGCGACTTGTAGCGCGGTAGACAGCAAACGCACCTGCGGCCGAGGCTTGGCCAGCTCTGTGGGACCGCGTCGTCGCCACATGTGCATGCTGCGCGTCATGGCGTCCGTCGAGTGTCGAGAGCGAAGGCGTGGGCGTGGGCGTGGGCGTGGCCACCACGGGGTCCGACAGATAATGGCGGCGTTCCCAGGACAATGCAACGACTGTTGCGTCCGCAGACAGGTCGCAAGCCGAACGATCAGAGCGAGCGCAGCAGGCGAGGTACGGCCAGGAGCATGCGGTCGCATGTTCGCATGTCCTGGCGGCGAGAATAGCGTCTGACACCGGCTACGAGGCACTATTTAGGGGGCTAGCAGGCCATAAATCGCCTGGCGGGGGGCGCTAACACGAAGGCTTTAGCCTCGGTACATAGAGCAGAACAGAATGCCGGAGACGTAACGCCTAGGGTTGGTTTTTTACCCGTTAATAACGGGTAAAAACGTTAATAACACTTTTTACCCCTTTTTACCCCTTTTGCACTAAAGTGCATTTAACGTGTCACCTGGTAATCTTCAGTCGAGAAGGATCCACGATTCTCAACGCAGTGAGAAGA